>CAWUDS030003783.1:10000-15000 GCA_963859935.3 Lathyrus sativus | reverse complement strand
TTGCTTCAATCCATAGATTGATCGCTGTAACTTGCATATCTTTTGGGCATCTTGTGGTATGTCAAATCCTTCAGGTTGTGTCATGTACACATCCTCAAGAAGATTCCCATTAAGGAAAGCAGTTTTGACATCCATCTGCCATATTTCATAATCATGATATGCAGCGATGGCAAGTAAAATCCGAACAGATTTAAGCATTGCAACTGGTGAAAAGGTTTCATCATAGTCAACCCCATGAATTTGTTTATAGCCTTTTGCAACCAGTCTTGCTTTATAGGTATGTACCTTACCATCCATGTCAGTCTTCTTCTTGAAGACCCACTTGCATCCTATAGGGTTAACTCCTATAGGAGGTTCTACCAAGGTCCAAACCTGGTTTGTGTACATGGAATCCATTTCAGATTTCATGGCTTCTAGCCACTTCTCAGACTCAGGACCAGTTATGGCCTCTTTGTAGGTCACAGGCTCATCTTGATCCATGAGTAATACATCACCCTGATCACTTATGAGATATCCATATCTCTCAGGTTGGTGACGTATCCTGCTTGACCTACGCTGGTCTTGTTCTTCTTGAGCAGGTTGCTCTTCCACAACTACTTGTGTTTCCCGCTCTAGTTCCTCCATAGGTGTTTCAATGTTTTGTGATTCTTGAATTTCTTCAAGCTCTATTTTCCTCCCACTGTTTCCTTTGGAAATAAAATCCCTTTCCAGAAAGACTCCAGTTCGAGCGACAAACACTTTGCCCTCAGAAGGATTGTAGAAGTAATATCCTCTTGTTTCTTTAGGATACCCCACAAATAAGCATTTGTCAGATTTGGGCTCAAGCTTGGTTGAAATTTGTCGTTTGACGTAAACCTCGCAACCCCAAATCTTCATGTAAGACATATGTGGTTTCTTACCACTCCATATCTCATATGGTGTCTTATCAACCTTTTTGGATGGAACACGGTTAAGTGTGTAAGCTGCTGTTAATAATGCATGTCCCCAAAAGGAGTTTGGAAGATCGACGTGACTCATCATGGATCGGACCATGTCTAACAAGGTTCGATTTCTTCTCTCAGATACACCATTCCATTGTGGTGTTCCAGGAGGAGTAAGTTGGGATAGAATCCCATACTCTTTTAGATGGTCATCAAATTCTAGGCTTAAATATTCACCGCCTCGATCTGATCGAAGAACTTTAATATTCTTACCTAGTTGGTTTTGTACTTCATTCTTGAATTCCTTGAACTTTTCAAAGGACTCAGATTTGTGTTTCATTAAATACACATATCCGTATCTACTGAAGTCATCAGTAAAAGTGATGAAGTACTGAAAACCTCCTCTGGCTGGTATGTTCAGTGGTCCACATACATCAGTATGTATGAGTGCCAAAAGATCATTAGCCCTTTCACCTTTTCCTGTGAATGGGGACTTTGTCATCTTTCCAATTAAACAAGATCTGCATGTCTCATATGATTCATAATCAAAAGAGTCCAAGAGTCCATCTTTATGGAGTTTGGAAATGCGTTTCTCATTTATGTGGCCTAATCGACAGTGCCAAAGGTAAGTTGGATTCAACTCATTAGGTTTCAACCTTTTAGTATTAATGTTATAAATTGGCATTTCAAGATCAAGGACATATAGTCCATTATTCATTTTTGCAGTAGCATAGAATATATCATTCAAATAAATGGAGCAACAATTGTTCCTTATTATGAACGAAAAACCAAACTTGTCCAAACAAGAAACGGAAATAATATTCCTGCTAATTGCAGGTACATAATAACAGTTCTCTAACTGAATTATTAAACCACTAGGTAAAGTTAAAACATAAGTTCCTACAGCTAAAGCAGCAACCTTTGCTCCATTGCCAACTCGTAGGTCAACTTCACCTTTTGCCAAATTTCTACTCCTTTTTAGTCCCTGCACATTAGTACAAATGTGAGAACCGCATCCAGTATCTAATACCCATGATGCAGAAGTAGATAAATTAATTTCAATAACAAAAATACCTGAATTTGAAGTCTCTACTCCATTATTCTTATCTTCCAGGTACTTTGGGCAATTTCTCTTCCAATGTCCGGTCTTACCGCAATGGAAGCAAGTGCCCTCCTTTGCTATTCCTCCACTAGGCTTCAAAACAGGAGGAGTGGGTTTGGGTTTGGCAACTTCCTTGCCTTTCCCTCTACCACCCTGTTTGATGGGCCTCTTGTTCTGTTTCTTTCCATTACTGACCATCAGAATGGATTTCCCTTTTGTCTTCATATTCTGCTCAGCAGTTCTCAACATGCCTAGCAGTTCTGGAAGACTTTTGTCCAAGTCATTCATATTGAAATTCAGGACAAACTGACTGAAGCTCTCTGGCAACGATTGCAAGATCAGATCAATCGCAAGTTCCTTTCCAAGGGGAAACCCTAATCTGTCAAGGTTCTCCACATACCCAATCATCTTGAGTACATGGGGACTTACAGGGGCTCCCTCAGCTAACTTGCTGTTAAAAAGGGACTTTGAAACCTGAAACCTCTCATTTCTTGCTTGCTCTTGATAAAGCGTTTTCAGATGTCCGATCATATCGAACGCAGACATGTTCTCGTGTTGCTTTTGCAACTCAGAGTTCATGGTAGCAAGCATGAGGCAAGCGGTTTCATTGGCATCATCGAAATGCTTCTTATAAGCATCTCTTTCTGCCTTTGGTGCAGAACTAGGAGGTTCCTCCTCAGGAACTGGTGTCTCCAAGACATACAGCTTCTTATCGTGCTTGAGGACAATCCTCAGATTACGGTGCCAATCCAGGAAATTTGTCCCAGACAATTTTTCCTTATCTAGGATGGATCGCAAAATATTGTTCGATGTGTTTGTTGTCATGGTAATCTACAAGAGAAATATGAAAATATAAGTATCATTAAAACAACATATTTAATTAGGCCTTTAATCAAATATGCTCCCACTATTTTATTCAAAACAAATGACCCTCATCATTTGATTCGGAAAATCCCGTTGGAAGACTTTCTAGTGGGTCGAGATCCATGTTTCACTTTGTTTTAAGTCAGCGTTAGGCTGATTACACAAAACTAAGTTATTTAGGTAGGAACTCCTTCCAATTGTATCTCATACAACTCTCGAATATTTTCAATTGGGTGAATAACTCCTTATTCTGATCCATCACATGAATCATTCCCAATTCTTGCTTCTAAACATATATAATCTTATTATAATTTGTTTAGTTAAGTTTGACCCATTGTTTTAGCAATTGGATATTACAATTATCCCATCACACCTTACTAATATAGAACATGCACCTCGCGTAGGCGAAACCTACAATGCTCGATACTAGTCTTGATGAGTGCTAAAAATTGGAAAGCATAAACTTAATATTTAATTTTGAGGGAATTTGTTATTAGTTTGATCTCACCGGCTTAACATGCAAAACGTCTCTCACATGCATCAACATACAAGTACATGCATCAACATACATATAAAAAGATACAATTATGGCCCCTAACGCAATTGTTCTCTCAAGCCAATGAGAGAACCTAAGCTAACCTAATAACGATCTAAGCTTCTCCAAGCATGATCTCCAAGGTTATCCTCCTTTAATATTGAATACTTCCTCTCTTTTTTTTCATAACATAATATTACATTACATATAAGAAAACTCGTTTTACATACGAGGGAGTGAGATGAGAAAAGAAGTTACATAAAGAGATTGAGAGAGAGGCACGACACGCAGGCCGTATTCAAAAATCCCAAAACAATAATAAAGGAAAAACTAAGGCCATAACTGATCACCACAAATAAATAATAATAAACACACTTTTATTATTAGTTTAAAATTCCGATAATTAAATAAACTAAATTAAATTTCGACTGATTGATCACACTTCATTGTATTTCACGTCGTTTCCTGCACAACTTTTGTGCATTTACAATCCCAACCGGAAAAGTCTGCGGCAATACAACACTTATACTGCCATTAATCCTAATGCAACAATTTCATGCCGTCAAACACAACTCGATTGATAACTCAATATGATAGATCAACATATCATTGCTTCACCATACTAACGTCGGATTCCGAAGCGAATGAAAGTGATGATCTTTCAAAAGAATTACAATCCTTATGTGATTGAATGGATGAAATCAAAACAGTATATCCCATATACCATCTTTGCATCAGAATTTCTTATATCTTATATAAAAGTGATCGATCTAATTGTGTAACCTATGGATGATCAATGTATCGCACAACTTCACCATACTAATGTCGGTTTCTGAAGCATAATCAACATCAATCATCCAAATCGTACACAACAAATGCCAAATTTAATTAATCGTTTATTGTTAAATTCATTCTGTATTTTAATCGAATCAAATACAGAAAAGACGGAAATTTAACAGCTATCAGATCCATGGTTTCGTAAGTGGCTCTGATACCACTGAAGGAAAATTGCGATCTAAACGCAGCGGAAAACAAAAATTTTCCTTTAGTGATCCTCACGAATGAGCATGGTCAGTGATAGAATCGTTACCTCTTTGTGGCGATTCAGATCTTTGATGCAGCGATCACAAGCGTTGATGAAGTGCAACGCCTCTACTCAGTCCACACGAACAGCTTCCGGTCACAGTGCTAGCTGCTTACGAACGGAATTATTTGAGTGAGAAAAGAGAATCAAAAATGAAATTGCATCAAGTGAAAGCTTCATCACAAGGGTTCCTTTTATAGACTCTCTTGTGGGCTGCGGGCTAAAACCCTAATTCACATGATACATAATAATATTATATATTATTATAATAACTATTATTATAATAAATATATTTATTTTATTATTATTTTATAACCATTATAAAATAACAATAATTATTATTATATTATCCGAATTTCTATTTTTCACTTAAGTGCACCGTACCTTACGGTGTTCCTTTTTGATTTCTCTATCTCTCATCAAACTGTCCTTATGTGTGTGACCCTGTAGGATTTCGTAACGTTGGTAATTATATTAAATTATATATATTTAACA
>CAWUDS030003782.1:0-148454 GCA_963859935.3 Lathyrus sativus | reverse complement strand
GAGAAGAAACATATTGAATATATTTACGTCTAATTTACCATAACTCAATATGAAAATGGTAAATATAATTAATTTGAGCCTGATTATTTAATTTTAATTTTACCTATATTATATAAAATATAAGTCATGGATTATAGTCTTTTAACTTTGTTTTTTTAGTGGGGATAAACCTAAAATTTTGTGATGGAGTTGAAAAAGAAAATATAATTAATTTTTTACACCTACTGTAATCTATTATGTTTGGTGATTAGTGATAAAAAAACCTAAGACTTGGGATGGTGAAGAAAAAACCTAAAATATTTGCCATTAATTTATAGTCTTTTAACTTTGTGGCTTACTGACGAAGAAACATGAAATTTCGTGATAGAAAACAAATATATTTACTATATTTACATCTAATTTACCATAATTCAATGTGAAAAACGTGAATATGAATTAATTTGAGCTTGATTATTTAATTTTAATTTTTACATATATTATATAAAATATATATGTCATGGATTATAGTCTTTTAACTTTGTTTTTTAGTGGGGAAAAACCTAAAATTTGTGATGGAATTGAAAAATAAAATATAATTAACTTTTTACACCTACTGTAATCTATTATGTTTGGTTCTCAGTGATAAAAAAATCTAACATTTTGGGATGGTGATCAAAAAACCTAAAATATTTGTCATTCATTTATAGTCTTTTAACTCTGTGGCTTACTAACAACAAAACATAAAATTTCGTGATGGAGAAGAAACAGATTGATTATATTTACATCTAATTTACCATAATTCAATATGAAAATGGTAAATATAAATAAATTTGAGCCTGATTATATAATTTTAATTTTTACCTATATTATATAACATATAAGTCATGGATTATAGTCTTTTAACTTTGTTTTTTAGTGGGATAAACCTAAAATTTTGTGATGGAGTTGAAAAATAAAATATAATTAATTATTTACACCTACTGTAATCTATTATGTTTGGTGATTAGTGATAAAAAAAACCTAAGACTTTGGGATGGTGAAGAAAAAACCTAAAATAGTTACCATTCATTTATAGTCTTTTAACTCTGTGGCTTACTGACGAAGAAACATGAAATTCTGTGATGGAAAACAAATATATTTACTATATTTACATCTAACTTACCATAATTCAATGTGATTAACGTAAATATGAATTAATTTGAGCTTGATTATTTAATTTTAATTTTTACCTATATTATATAAAATATATGTCATGGATTATAGTCTTTTAACTTTGTTTTTCAGTGGGGATAAACCTAAAATTTTTTGATGGAGTTGAAAAATAAAATATAATTAATTTTTTTACACCTACTGTAATCTATTATGTTTGGTGCTTAGTGGTAAAAAAAACCTAACACTTTGGGATGGTCAAGAAAAAACCTAAAATATTTGTCATTCATTTATAGTATTTTAACTCTGTGGCTTACTAACGAAGAAACATGAAATTTCGTGATGGAGAAGAAACATATTGAATATATTTACATCGAATTTACCATAATTCAATATGAAAATGGTAAATATAAATAAATTTGAGCCTGATTATATAATTTTAATTTTACCTATATTATATAACATATAAGTCATGGATTATAGTCTTTTAACTTTGTTTTTAGTGGGGATAAACCTAAAATTTTGTGATGGATTTGAAAAATAAAATATAATTAATTTTTAAAACCTACTGTAATCTATTATGTTTGGTGATTATTGATAAAAAAAAACCTAAGACTTTGGGATGGTGAATAAAAAACCTAAAATATTTGCCATTCATTTATAGTCTTTTAACTCTGTGGCTTACTGACGAATAAACATGAAATTTTGTGATGGAGAAGAAACATATTGAATATATTTACATCGAATTTACCATAATTCAATATGAAAATGGTAAATATAAATAAATTTGAGCCTGATTATATAATTTTAATTTTTACCTATATTATATAACATATAAGTCATGGATTATAGTCTTTTAACTTTGTTTTTTAGTGGGGATAAACCTAAAATTTTGTGATGGAGTTGAAAAATAAAATATAATTAATTATTTACACCTACTGTAATCTATTATGTTTGGTGATTAGTGATAAAAAAAACCTAAGACTTTGGGATGGTGAAGAAAAATCCTAAAATATTTGCCATTCATTTATAGTCTTTAACTCTGTGGCTTACTGACGAAGAAACATGAAATTTCATGATGGAAAACAAATATATTTACTATATTTACATCTAACTTACCATAATTCAATGTGAAAAACGTAAATATGAATTAATTTGAGCTTGATTATTTAATTGAAATTTTTACCTATATTATATAAAATATATGTCATGGATTATAGTCTTTTAACTTTGTTTTTTAGTGGGGATAAACCTAAAATTTTGTGATGGAGTTGAAAAATAAAATATAATAAATTTTTTACACCTACTGTAATCTATTATGTTTGGTGCTTAGTGGTAAAAAAAACCTAACACTTTGGGATAGTCAAGAAAAAACCTAAAATATTTGTCATTCATTTATAGTATTTTAACTTTGTGGCTTACTGACGAAGAAACATGAAATTTCGTGATGGAGAAGAAAAATAATGAATATATTTACGTCTAATTTACCATAATTCAATATGAAAATGGTAAATATAATTAATTTGAGCCTGATTATTTAATTTTAATTTTTACCTATATTATATAAAATATAAGTCATGGATTATAGTCTTTTAACTTTGTTTTTTTAGTGGGGATAAACCTAAAATTTTGTGATGGAGTTGAAAAAGAAAATATAATTAATTTTTTACACCTACTGTAATCTATTATGTTTGGTGATTAGTGATAAAAAAACCTAAGACTTTGGGATGGTGAAGAAAAAACCTAAAATATTTGCCATTAATTTATAGTCTTTTAACTTTGTGGCTTACTGACGAAGAAACATGAATTTCGTGATAGAAAACAAATATATTTACTATATTTACATCTAATTTACCATAATTCAATGTGAAAAACGTGAATATGAATTAATTTGAGCTTGATTATTTAATTTAATTTTTACATATATTATATAAAATATATATGTCATGGATTATAGTCTTTTAACTTTGTTTTTTAGTGGGGAAAAACCTAAAATTTGTGATGGAATTGAAAATAAATATAATTAACTTTTTACACCTACTGTAATCTATTATGTTTTGGTTCTCAGTGATAAAAAAATCTAACATTTTGGGATGGTGATCAAAAAACCTAAATATTTGTCATTCATTTATAGTCTTTTAACTCTGTGGCTTACTGACAACAAAACATAAAATTTCGTGATGGAGAAGAAACAGATTGATTATATTTACATCTAATTTACCATAATTCAATATGAAAATGGTAAATATAAATAAATTTGAGCCTGATTATATAATTTTAATTTTTACCTATATTATATAACATATAAGTCATGGATTATAGTCTTTTAACTTTGTTTTTTAGTGGGGATAAACCTAAAATTTTGTGATGGAGTTGAAAAATAAATATAATTAATTATTTACACCTACTGTAATCTATTATGTTTGGTGATTAGTGATAAAAAAAACCTAAGACTTTGGGATGGTGAAGAAAAAACCTAATATAGTTACCATTCATTTATAGTCTTTTAACTCTGTGGCTTACTGACGAAGAACATGAAATTCTGTGATGGAAAACAAATATATTTACTATATTTACATCTAACTTACCATAATTCAATGTGATTAACGTAAATATGAATTAATTTGAGCTTGATTATTTAATTTTAATTTTTACCTATATTATATAAAATATATGTCATGGATTATAGTCTTTTAACTTTGTTTTTCAGTGGGGATAAACCTAAAATTTTTTGATGGAGTTGAAAAATAAAATATAATTAATTTTTACACCTACTGTAATCTATTATGTTTGGTGCTTAGTGGTAAAAAAAACCTAACACTTTGGGATGGTCAAGAAAAAACCTAAAATATTTGTCATTCATTTATAGTATTTTAACTCTGTGGCTTACTAACGAAGAAACATGAAATTTCGTGATGGAGAAGAAACATATTGAATATATTTACATCGAATTTACCATAATTCAATATGAAAATGGTAAATATAAATAAATTTGAGCCTGATTATATAATTTTAATTTTTACCTATATTATATAACATATAAGTCATGGATTATAGTCTTTTAACTTTGTTTTTTAGTGGGGATAAACCTAAAATTTTGTGATGGATTTGAAAAATAAAATATAATTAATTTTTTAAACCTACTGTAATCTATTATGTTTGGTGATTATTGATAAAAAAAAACCTAAGACTTTGGGATGGTGAATAAAAAACCTAAATATTTGCCATTCATTTATAGTCTTTTAACTCTGTGGCTTACTGACGAATAAACATGAAATTTTGTGATGGAGAAGAAACATATTGAATATATTTACATCGAATTTACCATAATTCAATATGAAAATGGTAAATATAAATAAATTTGAGCCTGATTATATAATTTTAATTTTTTACCTATATTATATAACATATAAGTCATGGATTATAGTCTTTTAACTTTGTTTTTTAGTGGGGATAAACCTAAAATTTTGTGATGGAGTTGAAAAATAAAATATAATTAATTATTTACACCTACTGTAATCTATTATGTTTGGTGATTAGTGATAAAAAAAACCTAAGACTTTGGGATGGTGAAGAAAAATCCTAAAATATTTGCCATTCATTTATAGTCTTTTAACTCTGTGGCTTACTGACGAAGAACATGAAATTTCATGATGGAAAACAAATATATTTACTATATTTACATCTAACTTACCATAATTCAATGTGAAAAACGTAAATATGAATTAATTTGAGCTTGATTATTTAATTGAAATTTTTACCTATATTATATAAAATATATGTCATGGATTATAGTCTTTTAACTTTGTTTTTTAGTGGGGATAAACCTAAAATTTTGTGATGGAGTTGAAAATAAAATATAATAAATTTTTTACACCTACTGTAATCTATTATGTTTGGTGCTTAGTGGTAAAAAAAACCTAACACTTTGGATAGTCAAGAAAAAACCTAAAATATTTGTCATTCATTTATAGTATTTTAACTTTGTGGCTTACTGACGAAGAAACATGAAATTTCGTGATGGAGAAGAAAAATAATGAATATATTTACGTCTAATTTACCATAATTCAATATGAAAATGGTAAATATAATTAATTTGAGCCTGATTATTTAATTTAATTTTTACCTATATTATATAAAATATAAGTCATGGATTATAGTCTTTTAACTTTGTTTTTTTAGTGGGATAACCTAAAATTTTGTGATGGAGTTGAAAAAGAAAATATAATTAATTTTTACACCTACTGTAATCTATTATGTTTGGTGATTAGTGATAAAAAAACCTAAGACTTTGGGATGGTGAAGAAAAAACCTAAAATATTTGCCATTAATTTATAGTCTTTTAACTTTGTGGCTTACTGACGAAGAAACATGAAATTTCGTGATAGAAAACAAATATATTTACTATATTTACATCTAATTTACCATAATTCAATGTGAAAAACGTGAATATGAATTAATTTGAGCTTGATTATTTAATTTTAATTTTTACATATATTATATAAAATATATATGTCATGGATTATAGTCTTTTAACTTTGTTTTTTAGTGGGGAAAAACCTAAAATTTGTGATGGAATTGAAAAATAAAATATAATTAACTTTTTACACCTACTGTAATCTATTATGTTTGGTTCTCAGTGATAAAAAAATCTAACATTTGGGATGGTGATCAAAAACCTAAAATATTTGTCATTCATTTATAGTCTTTTAACTCTGTGGCTTACTGACAATAAAACATAAAATTTCGTGATGGAGAAGAAACAGATTGATTATATTTACATCTAATTTACCATAATTCAATATGAAAATGGTAAATATAAATAAATTTGAGCCTGATTATATAATTTTAATTTTTACCTATATTATATAACATATAAGTCATGGATTATAGTCTTTTAACTTTGTTTTTTAGTGGGGATAAACCTAAAATTTTGTGATGGAGTTGAAAAATAAAATATAATTAATTATTTACACTACTGTAATCTATTATGTTTGGTGATTAGTGATAAAAAAAACCTAAGACTTTGGGATGGTGAAGAAAAAACCTAATATAGTTACCATTCATTTATAGTCTTTTAACTCTGTGGCTTACTGACGAAGAAACATGAAATTCTGTGATGGAAAACAAATATATTTACTATATTTACATCTAACTTACCATAATTCAATGTGATTAACGTAAATATGAATTAATTTGAGCTTGATTATTTAATTTTAATTTTTACCTATATTATATAAAATATATGTCATGGATTATAGTCTTTTAACTTTGTTTTTCAGTGGGATAAACCTAAAATTTTTTGATGGAGTTGAAAAATAAAATATAATTAATTTTTTACACCTACTGTAATCTATTATGTTTGGTGCTTAGTGGTAAAAAAAACCTAACACTTTGGATGGTCAAGAAAAAACCTAAAATATTTGTCATTCATTTATAGTATTTTAACTCTGTGGCTTACTAACGAAGAAACATGAAATTTCGTGATGGAGAAGAAACATATTGAATATATTTACATCGAATTTACCATAATTCAATATGAAAATGGTAAATATAAATAAATTTGAGCCTGATTATATAATTTTAATTTTTACCTATATTATATAACATATAAGTCATGGATTATAGTCTTTTAACTTTGTTTTTTAGTGGGGATAAACCTAAAATTTTGTGATGGATTTGAAAAATAAAATATAATTAATTTTTAAACCTACTGTAATCTATTATGTTTGGTGATTATTGATAAAAAAAAACCTAAGACTTTGGGATGGTGAATAAAAAACCTAAAATATTTGCCATTCATTTATAGTCTTTTAACTCTGTGGCTTACTGACGAATAAACATGAAATTTTGTGATGGAGAAGAAACATATTGAATATATTTACATCGAATTTACCATAATTCAATATGAAAATGGTAAATATAAATAAATTTGAGCCTGATTATATAATTTTAATTTTTACCTATATTATATAACATATAAGTCATGGATTATAGTCTTTTAACTTTGTTTTTTAGTGGGGATAAACCTAAAATTTTGTGATGGAGTTGAAAAATAAAATATAATTAATTATTTACACCTACTGTAATCTATTATGTTTGGTGATTAGTGATAAAAAAAACCTAAGACTTTGGGATGGTGAAGAAAAATCCTAAAATATTTGCCATTCATTTATAGTCTTTTAACTCTGTGGCTTACTGACGAAGAAACATGAAATTTCATGATGGAAAACAAATATATTTACTATATTTACATCTAACTTACCATAATTCAATGTGAAAAACGTAAATATGAATTAATTTGAGCTTGATTATTTAATTGAAATTTTTACCTATATTATATAAAATATATGTCATGGATTATAGTCTTTTAACTTTGTTTTTTAGTGGGGATAAACCTAAAATTTTGTGATGGAGTTGAAAAATAAAATATAATAAATTTTTTACACCTACTGTAATCTATTATGTTTGGTGCTTAGTGGTAAAAAAAAACCTAACACTTTGGGATAGTCAAGAAAAAACCTAAAATATTTGTCATTCATTTATAGTATTTTAACTTTGTGGCTTACTGACGAAGAAACATGAAATTTCGTGATGGAGAAGAAAAATAATGAATATATTTACGTCTAATTTACCATAATTCAATATGAAAAATGGTAAATATAATTAATTTGAGCCTGATTATTTAATTTTAATTTTTACCTATATTATATAAAATATAAGTCATGGATTATAGTCTTTTAACTTTGTTTTTTTAGTGGGGATAAACCTAAAATTTTGTGATGGAGTTGAAAAAGAAAATATAATTAATTTTTTACACCTACTGTAATCTATTATGTTTGGTGATTAGTGATAAAAAAACCTAAGACTTTGGGATGGTGAAGAAAAAACCTAAAATATTTGCCATTAATTTATAGTCTTTTAACTTTGTGGCTTACTGACGAAGAAACATGAAATTTCGTGATAGAAAACAAATATATTTACTATATTTACATCTAATTTACCATAATTCAATGTGAAAAACGTGAATATGAATTAATTTGAGCTTGATTATTTAATTTTAATTTTTACATATATTATATAAAATATATATGTCATGGATTATAGTCTTTTAACTTTGTTTTTTAGTGGGGAAAAACCTAAAATTTGTGATGGAATTGAAAAATAAAATATAATTAACTTTTTACACCTACTGTAATCTATTATGTTTGGTTCTCAGTGATAAAAAAATCTAACATTTTGGGATGGTGATCAAAAAACCTAAAATATTTGTCATTCATTTATAGTCTTTTAACTCTGTGGCTTACTGACAACAAAACATAAAATTTCGTGATGGAGAAGAAACAGATTGATTATATTTACATCTAATTTATCATAATTCAATATGAAAATGGTAAATATAAATAAATTTGAGCCTGATTATATAATTTTAATTTTTACCTATATTATATAACATATAAGTCATGGATTATAGTCTTTTAACTTGTTTTTTAGTGGGGATAAACCTAAAATTTTGTGATGGAGTTGAAAAATAAAATATAATTAATTATTTACACCTACTGTAATCTATTATGTTTGGCGATTAGTGATAAAAAAAACCTAAGACTTTGGGATGGTGAAGAAAAAACCTAAAATAGTTACCATTCATTTATAGTCTTTTAACTCTGTGGCTTACTGACGAAGAAACATGAAATTCTGTGATGGAAAACAAATATATTTACTATATTTACATCTAACTTACCATAATTCAATGTGATTAACGTAAATATGAATTAATTTGAGCTTGATTATTTAATTTTAATTTTTACCTATATTATATAAAATATATGTCATGGATTATAGTCTTTTAACTTTGTTTTTCAGTGGGGATAAACCTAAAATTTTTTGATGGAGTTGAAAAATAAAATATAATTAATTTTTTACACCTACTGTAATCTATTATGTTTGGTGCTTAGTGGTAAAAAAAACCTAACACTTTGGGATGGTCAAGAAAAACCTAAAATATTTGTCATTCATTTATAGTATTTTAACTCTGTGGCTTACTAACGAAGAAACATGAAATTTCGTGATGGAGAAGAAACATATTGAATATATTTACATCGAATTTACCATAATTCAATATGAAAATGGTAAATATAAATAAATTTGAGCCTGATTATATAATTTTAATTTTTACCTATATTATATAACATATAAGTCATGGATTATAGTCTTTTAACTTTGTTTTTTAGTGGGGATAAACCTAAAATTTTGTGATGGATTTGAAAAATAAAATATAATTAATTTTTTAAACCTACTGTAATCTATTATGTTTGGTGATTATTAATAAAAAAAAACCTAAGACTTTGGGATGGTGAATAAAAAACCTAAAATATTTGCCATTCATTTATAGTCTTTTAACTCTGTGGCTTACTGACGAATAAACATGAAATTTTGTGATGGAGAAGAAACATATTGAATATATTTACATCGAATTTACCATAATTCAATATGAAAATGGTAAATATAAATAAATTTGAGCCTGATTATATAATTTTAATTTTTACCTATATTATATAACATATAAGTCATGGATTATAGTCTTTTAACTTTGTTTTTTAGTGGGGATAAACCTAAAATTTTGTGATGGAGTTGAAAAATAAAATATAATTAATTATTTACACCTACTGTAATCTATTATGTTTGGTGATTAGTGATAAAAAAAACCTAAGACTTTGGGATGGTGAAGAAAAATCCTAAAATATTTGCCATTCATTTATAGTCTTTTAACTCTGTGGCTTACTGACGAAGAAACATGAAATTTCATGATGGAAAACAAATATATTTACTATATTTACATCTAACTTACCATAATTCAATGTGAAAAACGTAAATATGAATTAATTTGAGCTTGATTATTTAATTGAAATTTTTACCTATATTATATAAAATATATGTCATGGATTATAGTCTTTTAACTTTGTTTTTTAGTGGGGATAAACCTAAAATTTTGTGATGGAGTTGAAAAATAAAATATAATAAATTTTTTACACCTACTGTAATCTATTATGTTTGGTGCTTAGTGGTAAAAAAAAACCTAACACTTTGGGATAGTCAAGAAAAAACCTAAAATATTTGTCATTCATTTATAGTATTTTAACTTTGTGGCTTACTGACGAAGAAACATGAAATTTCGTGATGGAGAAGAAAAATAATGAATATATTTACGTCTAATTTACCATAATTCAATATGAAAATGGTAAATATAATTAATTGAGCCTGATTATTTAATTTTAATTTTTACCTATATTATATAAAATATAAGTCATGGATTATAGTCTTTTAACTTTGTTTTTTTAGTGGGGATAAACTAAAATTTTGTGATGGAGTTGAAAAAGAAAATATAATTAATTTTTTACACCTACTGTAATCTATTATGTTTGGTGATTAGTGATAAAAAAACCTAAGACTTTGGGATGGTGAAGAAAAAACCTAAAATATTTGCCATTAATTTATAGTCTTTTAACTTTGTGGCTTACTGACGAAGAACATGAAATTTCGTGATAGAAAACAAATATATTTACTATATTTACATCTAATTTACCATAATTCAATGTGAAAAACGTGAATATGAATTAATTTGAGCTTGATTATTTAATTTTAATTTTTACATATATTATATAAAATATATATGTCATGATTATAGTCTTTTAACTTGTTTTTTAGTGGGGAAAAACCTAAAATTTGTGATGGAATTGAAAAATAAAATATAATTAACTTTTTACACCTACTGTAATCTATTATGTTTGGTTCTCAGTGATAAAAAAATCTAACATTTTGGGATGGTGATCAAAAAACCTAAAATATTTGTCATTCATTTATAGTCTTTTAACTCTGTGGCTTACTGACAACAAAACATAAAATTTCGTGATGGAGAAGAAACAGATTGATTATATTTACATCTAATTTACCATAATTCAATATGAAAATGGTAAATATAAATAAATTTGAGCCTGATTATATATTTTAATTTTTACCTATATTATATAACATATAAGTCATGGATTATAGTCTTTTACTTTGTTTTTTAGTGGGGATAAACCTAAAATTTTGTGATGGAGTTGAAAAATAAAATATAATTAATTATTTACACCTACTGTAATCTATTATGTTTGGTGATAGTGATAAAAAAAACCTAAGACTTTGGGATGGTGAAGAAAAAACCTAAAATAGTTACCATTCATTTATAGTCTTTTAACTCTGTGGCTTACTGACGAAGAAACATGAAATTCTGTGATGGAAAACAAATATATTTACTATATTTACATCTAACTTACCATAATTCAATGTGAAAAACGTAAATATGAATTAATTTGAGCTTGATTATTTAATTTTAATTTTTACCTATATTATATAAAATATATGTCATGGATTATAGTCTTTTAACTTTGTTTTTCAGTATGGATAAACCTAAAATTTTTTGATGGAGTTGAAAAATAAAATATAATTAATTTTTTAAACCTACTGTAATCTATTATGTTTGGTGCTTAGTGGTAAAAAAAACCTAACACTTTGGGATGGTCAAGAAAAAACCTAAAATATTTGTCATTCATTTATAGTATTTTAACTCTGTGGCTTACTGACGAAGAAACATGAAATTTCGTGATGGAGAAGAAACATATTGAATATATTTACATCGAATTACCATAATTCAATATGAAAATAGTAAATATAAATAAATTGAGCCTGATTATATAATTTTAATTCTTACCTATATTATATAAAATATAAGTCATGGATTATAGTCTTTTAACTTTGTTTTTAGTGGGGATAAACCTAAAATTTTGTGATGAGTTGAAAAATAAAATATAATTAATTATTTACACCTACTGTAATCTATTATGTTTGGTGATTAGTGATAAAAAAAACCTAAGACTTTGGGATGGTGAAGAAAAAACCTAAAATAGTTACCATTCATTTATAGTCTTTTAACTTTGTGGCTTACTGACGAAGAAACATGAAATTTCGTGATGGAAAACAAATATATTTACTATATTTACATTTAACTTACCATAATTCAATGTGAAAAACGTAAATATGAATTAATTTGAGCTTGATTATTTAATTTTAATATTTACCCATATTATATAAAATATATGACATGGATTATAGTCTTTTAACTTTGTTTTTTAGTGGGGATAAACCTAAAATTTTGTGATGGAGTGAAAAATAAAATATAATTAATTTTTTACACTTACTGTAATCTATTATGTTTGGTGCTTAGTGGTAAAAAAAACCTAACACTTTGGGATGGTCAAGAAAAAACCTAAAATATTTGTCATTCATTTATAGTATTTTAACTTTGTGGCTTACTGACGAAGAAACATGAAATTTCGTGATGGAGAAGAAACATATTGAATATATTTACGTCTAATTTACCATAACTCAATATGAAAATGGTAAATATAATTAATTTGAGCCTGATTATTTAATTTTAATTTTTACCTATATTATATAAAATATAAGTCATGGATTATAGTCTTTTAACTTTGTTTTTTTAGTGGGATAAACCTAAAATTTTGTGATGGAGTTGAAAAAGAAAATATAATTAATTTTTTACACCTACTGTAATCTATTATGTTTGGTGATTAGTGATAAAAAAACCTAAGACTTTGGGATGGTGAAGAAAAAACCTAAAATATTTGCCATTAATTTATAGTCTTTTAACTTTGTGGCTTACTGACGAAGAAACATGAAATTTCGTGATAGAAAACAAATATATTTACTATATTTACATCTAATTACCATAATTCAATGTGAAAAACGTGAATATGAATTAATTTGAGCTTGATTATTTAATTTTAATTTTTACATATATTATATAAAATATATATGTCATGGATTATAGTCTTTTAACTTTGTTTTTAGTGGGGAAAAACCTAAAATTTGTGATGGAATTGAAAAATAAAATATAATTAACTTTTTACACCTACTGTAATCTATTATGTTTGGTTCTCAGTGATAAAAAATCTAACATTTTGGGATGGTGATCAAAAAACCTAAAATATTTGTCATTCATTTATAGTCTTTTAACTCTGTGGCTTACTGACAACAAAACATAAAAATTTCGTGATGGAGAAGAAACAGATTGATTATATTTACATCTAATTTACCATAATTCAATATGAAAATGGTAAATATAAATAAATTTGAGCCTGATTATATAATTTTAATTTTTACCTATATTATATAACATATGAGTCATGGATTATAGTCTTTAACTTTGTTTTTTAGTGGGGATAAACCTAAAATTTTGTGATGGAGTTGAAAAATAAAATATAATTAATTATTTACACCTACTGTAATCTATTATGTTTGGTGATTAGTGATAAAAAAAACCTAAGACTTTGGGATGGTGAAGAAAAAACCTAAAATAGTTACCATTCATTTATAGTCTTTTAACTCTGTGGCTTACTGACGAAGAAACATGAAATTCTGTGATGGAAAACAAATATATTTACTATATTTACATCTAACTTACCATAATTCAATGTGAAAAACGTAAATATGAATTAATTTGAGCTTGATTATTTAATTTTAATTTTTACCTATATTATATAAAATATATGTCATGGATTATAGTCTTTTAACTTTGTTTTTCAGTGGGGATAAACCTAAAATTTTTTGATGGAGTTGAAAAATAAAATATAATTAATTTTTACACCTACTGTAATCTATTATGTTTGGTGCTTAGTGGTAAAAAAAACCTAACACTTTGGGATGGTCAAGAAAAAACCTAAAATATTTGTCATTCATTTATAGTATTTTAACTCTGTGGCTTACTGACGAAGAAACATGAAATTTCGTGATGGAGAAGAAACATATTGAATATATTTACATCGAATTTACCATAATTCAATATGAAAATAGTAAATATAAATAAATTTGAGCCTGATTATATAATTTTAATTCTTACCTATATTATATAAAATATAAGTCATGGATTATAGTCTTTTAACTTTGTTTTTTAGTGGGGATAAACCTAAAATTTTGTGATGGAGTTGAAAATAAAATATAATTAATTATTTACACCTACTGTAATCTATTATGTTTGGTGATTAGTGATAAAAAAAACCTAAGACTTTGGGATGGTGAAGAAAAAACCTAAAATAGTTACCATTCATTTATAGTCTTTTAACTCTGTGGCTTACTGACGAAGAAACATGAAATTCTGTGATGGAAAACAAATATATTTACTATATTTACATCTAACTTACCATAATTCAATGTGAAAAACGTAAATATGAATTAATTTGAGCTTGATTATTTAATTTTAATTTTTACCTATATTATATAAAATATATGTCATGGATTATAGTCTTTTAACTTTGTTTTTCAGTGGGGATAAACCTAAAATTTTTTGATGGAGTTGAAAATAAAATATAATTAATTTTTTACACCTACTGTAATCTATTATGTTTGGTGCTTAGTGGTAAAAAAAACCTAACACTTTGGGATGGTCAAGAAAAAACCTAAAATATTTGTCATTCATTTATAGTATTTTAACTTTGTGGCTTACTGACGAAGAAACATGAAATTTCGTGATGGAGAAGAAACATATTGAATATATTTACATCGAATTTACCATAATTCAATATGAAAATGGTAAATATAAATAAATTTGAGCTGATTATATAATTTTAATTTTTACCTATATTATATAACATATAAGTCATGGATTATAGTCTTTTAACTTTGTTTTTTAGTGGGGATAAACCTAAAATTTTATGATGGAGTTGAAAAATAAAATATAATTAATTATTTACACCTACTGTAATCTATTATGTTTGGTGATTAGTGATAAAAAAACATAAGACTTTGGGATGGTGAAGAAAAAACCTAAAATATTTGCCATTAATTTATAGTCTTTTAACTCTGTGGCTTACTGACGAAGAAACATGAAATTTCGTGATAGAAAACAAATATATTTACTATATTTACATCTAATTTACCATAATTCAATGTGAAAAACGTGAATATGAATTAATTTGAGCTTGATTATTTAATTTTAATTTTTACATCTATTATATAAAATATATATGTCATGGATTATAGTCTTTTAACTTTGTTTTTAGTGGGGAAAAACCTAAAATTTGTGATGGAATTGAAAAATAAAATATAATTAACTTTTTACACCTACTGTAATCTATTATGTTTGGTTCTCAGTGATAAAAAAATCTAACATTTTGGGATGGTGATCAAAAAACCTAAAATATTTGTCATTCATTTATAGCATTTTAACTCTGTGGCTTACTGACAACAAAACATGAAATTTCGTGATGGAAAAGAAACAGATTGATTATATTTACATCTAATTTACCATAATTCAATATGAAAATGGTAAATATAAATAAATTTGAGCCTGATTATATAATTTTAATTATTACCTATATTATATAACATATAAGTCATGGATTATAGTCTTTTAACTTTGTTTTTTAGTGGGGATAAACCTAAAATTTTGTGATGGAGTTGAAAATAAAATATAATTAATTATTCACACCTACTGTAATCTATTATGTTTGGTGATTAGTGATAAAAAAAACCTAAGACTTTGGGATGGTGAAGAAAAAACCTAAAATAGTTACCATTCATTTATAGTCTTTTAAATCTGTGGCTTACTGACGAAGAAACATGACATTCGTGATGGAAAACAAATATATTCACTATATTTACATCTAACTTACCATAATTCAATGTGAAAAAACGTAAATATGAATTAATTTGAGCCTGATTATTTAATTTTAATTTTTACCTATATGATATAAAATATATGTCATGGATTATAGTCTTTTAACTTTGTTTTTTAGTGGGGATAAACTAAAATTTTTGATTGAGTTGAAAAATAAAATATAATTAATTTTTTACACCTACTGTAATCTATTATGTTTGGTGCTTAGTGGTAAAAAAAACCTAACACTTTGGGATGGTCAAGAAAAAACCTAAAATATTTGTCATTCATTTATAGTATTTTAACTCTGTGGCTTACTGACGAAGAAACATGAAATTTCGTGATGGAGAAGAAACATATTGAATATATTTACATTGAATTTACCATAATTCAATATGAAAATGGTAAATATAAATAAATTTGAGCCTGATTATATAATTTTAATTTTTACCTATATTATATAAAATATAAGTCATGGATTATAGTCTTTTAACTTTGTTTTTAGTGGGGATAAACCTAAAATTTTGTGATGGAGTTGAAAAATAAAATATAATTAATTATTTACACCTACTGTAATCTATTATGTTTGGTGATTAGTGATAAAAAAAACCTAAGACTTTGGGATGGTGAAGAAAAAACCTAAAATAGTTACCATTCATTTATAGTCTTTTAACTCTGTGGCTTACTGACGAAGAAACATGAAATTTCGTGATGGAAAACAAATATATTTACTATATTTACATCTAACTTACCATAATTCAATGTGAAAAATGTAAATATGAATTAATTTGAGCTTGATTATTTAATTTTAATTTTACATCTATTAGATAAAATATATATGTCATGGATTATAGTCTTTTAACTTTGTTTTTTAGTGGGAAAAACCTAAAATTTGTGATGGAATTGAAAAATAAATATAATTAACTTTTTACACCTACTGTAATCTATTACGTTTGGTTCTCAGTGATAAAAAAATCTAACATTTTGGGATGGTGATCAAAAAACCTAAAATATTTGTCATTCATTTATAGTCTTTTAACTCTGTGGCTTACTGACAACAAAACATGAAATTTCGTGATGGAGAAGAAACAGATTGATTATATTTACATCTAATTTACCATAATTCAATATGAAAATGGTAAATATAAATAAATTTGAGCCTGATTATATAATTTTAATTTTTACCTATATTATATAACATATAAGTCATGGATTATAGTCTTTTAACTTTGTTTTTTAGTGGGGATAAACCTAAAATTTTGTGATGGAGTTGAAAAATAAAATATAATTAATTATTTACACCTACTGTAATCTATTATGTTTGGTGATTAGTGATAAAAAAACTTTTAGTGATAAAAAAAACTTAAGACTTTGGGATGGTGAAGAAAAAACCTAAAATAGTTACCATTCATTTATAGTCTTTTAAATCTGTGGCTTACTGACGAAGAAACATGACATTTCGTGATGGAAAACAAATATATTTACTATATTTACATCTAATTTACCATAATTCAATGTGAAAAACGTGAATATGAATTAATTTGAGCCTGATTATTTAATTTTAATTTTTACCTATATTATATAAAATATATGTCATGGATTATAGTCTTTTAACTTTGTTTTTTAGTGGGGATAAACCTAAAATTTGTGATGGAATTGAAAAATAAAATATAATTAACTTTTTACACCTACTGTAATCTATTATGTTTGGTTCTCAGTGATAAAAAAATCTAACATTTTGGGATGGTGATCAAAAAACCTAAAATATTTGTCATTCATTTATAGTCTTTTAACTCTGTGGCTTACTGACAACAAAACATAAAATTTCGTGATGGAGAAGAAACAGATTGATTATATTTACATCTAATTTACCATAATTCAATATGAAAATGGTAAATATAAATAAATTTGAGCCTGATTATATAATTTTAATTTTTACCTATATTATATAACATATAAGTCATGGATTAGAGTCTTTTAACTTTGTTTTTTAGTGGGGATAAACCTAAAATTTTGTGATGGAGTTGAAAAATAAAATATAATTAATTATTTACACCTACTGTAATCTATTATGTTTGGTGATTAGTGATAAAAAAAACCTAAGACTTTGGGATGGTGAAGAAAAAACCTAAAATAGTTACCATTCATTTATAGTCTTTTAACTCTGTGGCTTACTGACGAAGAAACATGAAATTCTGTGATGGAAAACAAATATATTTACTATATTTACATCTAACTTACCATAATTCAATGTGAAAAACGTAAATATGAATTAATTTGAGCTTGATTATTTAATTTTAATTTTTTACCTATATTATATAAAATATATGTCATGGACTATAGTCTTTTAACTTTGTTTTTCAGTGGGGATAAACCTAAAATTTTTTGATGGAGTTGAAAAATAAAATATAATTAATTTTTTACACCTACTGTAATCTATTATGTTTGGTGCTTAGTGGTAAAAAAAAACCTAACACTTTGGGATGGTCAAGAAAAAACCTAAAATATTTGTCATTCATTTATAGTATTTTAACTTTGTGGCTTACTGACGAAGAAACATGAAATTTCGTGATGGAGAAGAAACATATTGAATATATTTACATCGAATTTACCATAATTCAATATGAAAATGGTAAATATAAATAAATTTGAGCCTGATTATATAACTTTAATTTTTACCTATATTATATAACATATAAGTCATGGATTATAGTCTTTTAACTTTGTTTTTTAGTGGGGATAAACCTAAAATTTTATGATGGAGTTGAAAAATAAAATATAATTAATAATTTACACCTACTGTAATCTATTATGTTTGGTGATTAGTGATAAAAAAACATAAGACTTTGGGATGGTGAAGAAAAAACCTAAAATATTTGCCATTAATTTATAGTCTTTTAACTCTGTGGCTTACTGACGAAGAAACATGAAATTTCGTGATAGAAAACAAATATATTTACTATATTTACATCTAATTTACCATAATTCAATGTGAAAAACGTGAATATGAATTAATTTGAGCTTGATTATTTAATTTTAATTTTTACATCTATTATATAAAATATATATGTCATGGATTATAGTCTTTTAACTTTGTTTTTTAGTGGGGAAAAACCTAAAATTTGTGATGGAATTGAAAAATAAAATATAATTAACTTTTTACACCTACTGTAATCTATTACGTTTGGTTCTCAGTGATAAAAAAATCTAACATTTTGGGATGGTGATCAAAAAACCTAAAATATTTGTCATTCATTTATAGTCTTTTAACTCTGTGGCTTACTGACAACAAAACATGAAATTTCGTGATGGAGAAGAAACAGATTGATTATATTTACATCTAATTTACCATAATTCAATATGAAAATGGTAATATAAAATAAATTTGAGCCTGATTATATAATTTTAATTATTACCTATATTATATAACATATAAGTCATGGATTATAGTCTTTTAACTTTGTTTTTTAGTGGGGATAAACCTAAAATTTTTGTGATGGAGTTGAAAAATAAAATATAATTAATTATTTACACCTACTGTAATCTATTATGTTTGGTGATTAGTGATAAAAAAAACCTAAGACTTTGGGATGGTGAAGAAAAAACCTAAAATAGTTACCATTCATTTATAGTCTTTTAAATATGTGGCTTATTGACGAAGAAACATGACATTTCGTGATGGAAAACAAATATATTTACTATATTTACATCTAACTTACCATAATTCAATGTGAAAAACGTAAATATGAATTAATTTGAGCCTGATTATTTAATTTTAATTTTTACCTATATTATATAAAATATATGTCATGGATTATAGTCTTTTAACTTTGTTTTTTAGTGGGGATAAACCTAAAATTTTTTGATGGAGTTGAAAAATAAAATATAATTAATTTTTTACACCTACTGTAATCTATTATGTTTGGTGCTTAGTGGTAAAAAAAACCTAACACTTTGGGATGGTCAAGAAAAAACCTAAAATATTTGTCATTCATTTATAGTATTTTAACTCTGTGGCTTACTGACGAAGAAACATGAAATTTCGTGATGGAGAAGAAACATATTGAATATATTTACATCGAATTTACCATAATTCAATATGAAAATGGTAAATATAAATAAATTTGAGCCTGATTATATAATTTTAATTTTTACCTATATTATATAAAATATAAGTCATGGATTATAGTCTTTTAACTTTGTTTTTTAGTGGGGATAAACCTAAAATTTTGTGATGGAGTTGAAAAATAAAATATAATTAATTATTTACACCTACTGTAATCTATTATGTTTGGTGATTAGTGATAAAAAAAACCTAAGACTTTGGGATGGTGAAGAAAAAACTTAAAATAGTTACCATTCATTTATAGTCCTTTTAACTTTGTGGCTTACTGACGAAGAAACATGAAATTTCGTGATGGAAAACAAATATATTTACTATATTTACATCTAATTTACCATAATTCAATGTGAAACACGTGAATATGAATTAATTTGAGCTTGATTATTTAATTTTAATTTTTACATCTATTATATAAAATATATATGTCATGGATTATAGTCTTTTAACTTTGTTTTTTAGTGGGGATAAACCTAAAATTTTGTGATGGAATTGAAAAATAAAATATAATTAATTTTTTACACTTACTGTAATCTATTATGTTTGGTGCTTAGTGGTAAAAAAAACCTAACACTTTGGGATGGTTAAGAAAAAACCTAAAATATTTGTCATTCATTTATAGTATTTTAACTTTGTGGCTTACTGACGAAGAAACATGAAATTTCGTGATGGAGAAGAAACATATTGAATATATTTACGTCTAATTTACCATAACTCAATATGAAAATGGTAAATATAATTAATTTGAGCCTGATTATTTAATTTTAATTTTTACCTATATTATATAAAATATAAGTCATGGATTATAGTCTCTTAACTTTGTTTTTTTAGTGGGGATAAACCTAAAATTTTGTGATGGAGTTGAAAAATAAAATATAATTAATTTTTTATACCTACTGTAATCTATTATGTTTGGTGATTAGTGATAAAAAAACATAAGACTTTGGGATGGTGAAGAAAAAACCTAAAATATTTGCCATTAATTTATAGTCTTTTAACTCTGTGGCTTACTGACGAAGAAACATGAAATTTCGTGATAGAAAACAAATATATTTACTATATTTACATCTAATTTACCATAATTCAATGTGAAAAAAGTGAATATGAATTAATTTGAGCTTGATTATTTAATTTTAATTTTTACATCTATTATATAAAATATATATGTCATGGATTATAGTCTTTTAACTTTGTTTTTTAGTGGGGAAAAACCTAAAATTTGTGATGGAGTTGAAAAATAAAATATAATTAACTTTTTACACCTACTGTAATCTATTATGTTTGGTTCTCAGTGATAAAAAAATCTAACATTTTGGGATGGTGATCAAAAAACCTAAAATATTTGTCATTCATTTGTAGTCTTTTAACTTTGTGGCTTACTGACAACAAAACATGAAATTTCGTGATGGAGAAGAAACAGATTGATTATATTTACATCTAATTTACCATAATTCAATATGAAAATGGTAAATATAAATAAATTTGAGCCTGATTATATAATTTTAATTTTTACCTATATTATATAACATATAAGTCATGGATTATAGTCTTTTAACTTTGTTTTTTAGTGGGGATAAACCTTAAATTTTGTGATGGAGTTGAAAAATAAAATATAATTAATTATTTACACCTACTGTAATCTATTATGTTTGGTGATTAGTGATAAAAAAACCTAAGACTTTGGGATGGTGAAGAAAAAACCTAAATATTTACCATTCATTTATAGTCTTTTAAATCTGTGGCTTACTGACGAAGAAACATGACATTTCGTGATGGAAAACAAATATATTTACTATATTTACATCTAACTTACCATAATTCAATGTGAAAAACGTAAATATGAATTAATTTGAGCCTGATTATTTAATTTTAATTTTTACCCATATTATATAAAATATATGACATGGATTATAGTCTTTTAACTTTGTTTTTTAGTGGGGATAAACCTAAAATTTTGTGATGGAGTTCAAAAAATAAAATATAATTAATTTTTTACACTTCCTGTAATCTATTATGTTTGGTGCTTAGTGGTAAAAAAAACCTAACACTTTGGGATGGTCAAGAAAAAACCTAAAATATTTGTCATTCATTTATAGTATTTTAACTTTGTGGCTTACTGACGAAGAAACATGAAATTTCGTGATGGAGAAGAAACATATTGAATATATTTACGTCTAATTTACCATAACTCAATATGAAAATGGTAAATATAATTAATTTGAGCCTGATTATTTAATTTTAATTTTTACCTATATTATATAAAATATAAGTCATGGATTATAGTCTTTTAACTTTGTTTTTTTAGTGGGGATAAACCTAAAATTTTGTGATGGAGTTGAAAAAGAAAATATAATTAATTTTTTACACCTACTGTAATCTATTATGTTTGGTGATTAGTGATAAAAAAACATAAGACTTTGGGATGGTGAAGAAAAAACCTAAAATATTTGCCATTAATTTATAGTCTTTTAACTTTGTGGCTTACTGACGAAGAAACATGAAATTTCGTGATAGAAAACAAATATATTTACTATATTTACATCTAATTTACCATAATTCAATGTGAAAAACGTGAATATGAATTAATTTGAGCTTGATTATTTAATTTTAATTTTTACATCTATTATATAAAATATATATGTCATGGATTATAGTCTTTTAACTTTGTTTTTTAGTGGGGAAAAACCTAATATTTGTGATGGAATTGAAAAATAAAATATAATTAACTTTTTACACCTACTGTAATCTATTATGTTTGGTTCTCAGTGATAAAAAAATCTAACATTTTGGGATGGTGATCAAAAAACCTAAAATATTTGTCATTCATTTATAGTCTTTTAACTCTGTGGCTTACTGACAACAAAACATGAAATTTCGTGATGGAGAAGAAACAGATTGATTATATTTACATCTAATTTACCATAATTCAATATGAAAATGGTAAATATAAATAAATTTGAGCCTGATTATATAATTTTAATTTTTACCTATATTATATAACATATAAGTCATGGATTATAGTCTTTTAACTTTGTTTTTTAGTGGGGATTAACCTAAAATTTTGTGATGGAGTTGAAAAATAAAATATAATTAATTATTTACACCTACTGTAATCTATTATGTTTGGTGATTAATGATAAAAAAAACCTAAGACTTTGGGATGGTGAAGAAAAAACCTAAAATAGTTACCATTCATTTATAGTCTTTTAAATCTGTGGCTTACTGAAGAAGAAACATGACATTTCGTGATGGAAAACAAATATATTTACTATATTTACATCTAACTTACCATAATTCAATGTGAAAAACGTAAATATGAATTAATTTGAGCCTGATTATTTAATTTTACTTTTTACCTATATGATATAAAATATAAGTCATGGATTATAGTCTTTTAACTTTGTTTTTTAGTGGGGATAAACCTAAAATTTTGTGATGGAGTTGAAAAATAAAATATAATTAATTATTTACACCTACTGTAATCTATTATGTTTGTGATTAGTGATAAAAAAAAACCTAAGACTTTGGGATGGTGAAGAAAAAACCTAAAATATTTACCATTCATTTATAGTCTTTTAAATCTGTGGCTTACTGACGAAGAAACATGACATTTCGTGATGGAAAACAAATATATTTACTATATTTACATCTAACTTACCATAATTCAATGTGAAAAACGTAAATATGAATTAATTTGAGCCTGATTATTTAATTTTAATTTTTACCCATATTATATAAAATATATGACATGGATTATAGTCTTTTAACTTTGTTTTTTAGTGGGGATAAACCTAAAATTTTGTGATGGAGTTGAAAAATAAAATATAATTAATTTTTTACACTTACTGTAATCTATTATGTTTGGTGCTTAGTGGTAAAAAAAACCTAACACTTTGGGATGGTCAAGAAAAAACCTAAAATATTTGTCATTCATTTATAGTGTTTTAACTTTGTGGCTTACTGACGAAGAAACATGAAATTTCGTGATGGAGAAGAAACATATTGAATATATTTACGTCTAATTTACCATAACTCAATATGAAAATGGTAAATATAATTAATTTGAGCCTGATTATTTAATTTTAATTTTTACCTATATTATATAAAATATAAGTCATGGATTATAGTCTTTTAACTTTGTTTTTTTAGTGGGGATAAACCTTAAATTTTGTGATGGAGTTGAAAAAGAAAATATAATTAATTTTTTACACCTACTGTAATCTATTATGTTTGGTGATTAGTGATAAAAAAACATAAGACTTTGGGATGGTGAAGAAAAAACCTAAAATATTTGCCATTAATTTATAGTCTTTTAACTCTGTGGCTTACTGACGAAGAAACATGAAATTTCGTGATAGAAAACAAATATATTTACTATATTTACATCTAATTTACCATAATTCAATGTGAAAAACGTGAATATGAATTAATTTGAGCTTGATTATTTAATTTTAATTTTTACATCTATTATATAAAATATATATGTCATGGATTATAGTCTTTTAACTTTGTTTTTTAGTGGGGAAAAACCTAAAATTTGTGATGGAATTGAAAAATAAAATATAATTAACTTTTTACACCTACTGTAATCTATTATGTTTGGTTCTCAGTGATAAAAAAATCTAACATTTTGGGATGGTGATCAAAAAACCTAAAATATTTGTCATTCATTTATAGTCTTTTAACTCTGTGGCTTACTGACAACAAAACATGAAATTTCGTGATGGAGAAGAAACAGATTGATTATATTTACATCTAATTTACCATAATTCAATATGAAAATGGTAAATATAAATAAATTTGAGCCTGATTATATAATTTTAATTTTTACCTATATTATATAACATATAAGTCATGGATTATAGTCTTTTAACTTTGTTTTTTAGTGGGGATTAACCTAAAATTTTGTGATGGAGTTGAAAAATAAAATATAATTAATTATTTACACCTACTGTAATCTATTATGTTTGGTGATTAATGATAAAAAAAACCTAAGACTTTGGGATGGTGAAGAAAAAACCTAAAATAGTTACCATTCATTTATAGTCTTTTAAATCTGTGGCTTACTGAAGAAGAAACATGACATTTCGTGATGGAAAACAAATATATTTACTATATTTACATCTAACTTACCATAATTCAATGTGAAAAACGTAAATATGAATTAATTTGAGCCTGATTATTTAATTTTACTTTTTACCTATATGATATAAAATATAAGTCATGGATTATAGTCTTTTAACTTTGTTTTTTAGTGGGGATAAACCTAAAATTTTGTGATGGAGTTGAAAAATAAAATATAATTAATTATTTACACCTACTGTAATCTATTATGTTTGTGATTAGTGATAAAAAAAAAACCTAAGACTTTGGGATGGTGAAGAAAAAACCTAAAATATTTACCATTCATTTATAGTCTTTTAAATCTGTGGCTTACTGACGAAGAAACATGACATTTCGTGATGGAAAACAAATATATTTACTATATTTACATCTAACTTACCATAATTCAATGTGAAAAACGTAAATATGAATTAATTTGAGCCTGATTATTTAATTTTAATTTTTACCCATATTATATAAAATATATGACATGGATTATAGTCTTTTAACTTTGTTTTTTAGTGGGGATAAACCTAAAATTTTGTGATGGAGTTGAAAAATAAAATATAATTAATTTTTTACACTTACTGTAATCTATTATGTTTGGTGCTTAGTGGTAAAAAAAACCTAACACTTTGGGATGGTCAAGAAAAAACCTAAAATATTTGTCATTCATTTATAGTGTTTTAACTTTGTGGCTTACTGACGAAGAAACATGAAATTTCGTGATGGAGAAGAAACATATTGAATATATTTACGTCTAATTTACCATAACTCAATATGAAAATGGTAAATATAATTAATTTGAGCCTGATTATTTAATTTTAATTTTTACCTATATTATATAAAATATAAGTCATGGATTATAGTCTTTTAACTTTGTTTTTTTAGTGGGGATAAACCTTAAATTTTGTGATGGAGTTGAAAAAGAAAATATAATTAATTTTTTACACCTACTGTAATCTATTATGTTTGGTGATTAGTGATAAAAAAACATAAGACTTTGGGATGGTGAAGAAAAAACCTAAAATATTTGCCATTAATTTATAGTCTTTTAACTCTGTGGCTTACTGACGAAGAAACATGAAATTTCGTGATAGAAAACAAATATATTTACTATATTTACATCTAATTTACCATAATTCAATGTGAAAAACGTGAATATGAATTAATTTGAGCTTGATTATTTAATTTTAATTTTTACATCTATTATATAAAATATATATGTCATGGATTATAGTCTTTTAACTTTGTTTTTTAGTGGGGAAAAACCTAAAATTTGTGATTGAATTGAAAAATAAAATATAATTAACTTTTTACACCTACTGTAATCTATTATGTTTGGTTCTCAGTGATAAAAAAATCTAACATTTTGGGATGGTGATCAAAAAACCTAAAATATTTGTCATTCATTTATAGTCTTTTAACTCTGTGGCTTACTGACAACAAAACATGAAATTTCGTGATGGAGAAGAAACAGATTGATTATATTTACATCTAATTTACCATAATTCAATATGAAAATGGTAAATATAAATAAATTTGAGCCTGATTATATAATTTTAATTTTTACCTATATTATATAACATATAAGTCATGGATTATAGTCTTTTAACTTTGTTTTTTAGTGGGGATTAACCTAAAATTTTGTGATGGAGTTGAAAAATAAAATATAATTAATTATTTACACCTACTGTAATCTATTATGTTTGGTGATTAATGATAAAAAAACCTAAGACTTTGGGATGGTGAAGAAAAAACCTAAAATAGTTACCATTCATTTATAGTCTTTTAAATTTGTGGCTTACTGAAGAAGAAACATGACATTTCGTGATGGAAAACAAATATATTTACTATATTTACATCTAACTTACCATAATTCAATGTGAAAAACGTAAATATGAATTAATTTGAGCCTGATTATTTAATTTTACTTTTTACCTATATGATATAAAATATAAGTCATGGATTATAGTCTTTTAACTTTGTTTTTTAGTGGGGATAAACCTAAAATTTTGTGATGGAGTTGAAAAATAAAATATAATTAATTATTTACACCTACTGTAATCTATTATGTTTGTGATTAGTGATAAAAAAAAACCTAAGACTTTGGGATGGTGAAGAAAAAACCTAAAATATTTACCATTCATTTATAGTCTTTTAAATCTGTGGCTTACTGACGAAGAAACATGACATTTCGTGATGGAAAACAAATATATTTACTATATTTACATCTAACTTACCATAATTCAATGTGAAAAACGTAAATATGAATTAATTTGAGCCTGATTATTTAATTTTAATTTTTACCCATATTATATAAAATATATGACATGGATTATAGTCTTTTAACTTTGTTTTTTAGTGGGGATAAACCTAAAATTTTGTGATGGAGTTGAAAAATAAAATATAATTAATTTTTTACACTTACTGTAATCTATTATGTTTGGTGCTTAGTGGTAAAAAAAACCTAACACTTTGGGATGGTCAAGAAAAAACCTAAAATATTTGTCATTCATTTATAGTGTTTTAACTTTGTGGCTTACTGACGAAGAAACATGAAATTTCGTGATGGAGAAGAAACATATTGAATATATTTACGTCTAATTTACCATAACTCAATATGAAAATGGTAAATATAATTAATTTGAGCCTGATTATTTAATTTTAATTTTTACCTATATTATATAAAATATAAGTCATGGATTATAGTCTTTTAACTTTGTTTTTTTAGTGGGGATAAACCTTAAATTTTGTGATGGAGTTGAAAAAGAAAATATAATTAATTTTTTACACCTACTGTAATCTATTATGTTTGGTGATTAGTGATAAAAAAACATAAGACTTTGGGATGGTGAAGAAAAAACCTAAAATATTTGCCATTAATTTATAGTCTTTTAACTCTGTGGCTTACTGACGAAGAAACATGAAATTTCGTGATAGAAAACAAATATATTTACTATATTTACATCTAATTTACCATAATTCAATGTGAAAAACGTGAATATGAATTAATTTGAGCTTGATTATTTAATTTTAATTTTTACATCTATTATATAAAATATATATGTCATGGATTATAGTCTTTTAACTTTGTTTTTTAGTGGGGAAAACCCTAAAATTTGTGATGGAATTGAAAAATAAAATATAATTAACTTTTTACACCTTTTGTAATCTATTATGTTTGGTTCTCAGTGATAAAAAAATCTAACATTTTGGGATGGTGATCAAAAAACCTAAAATATTTGTCATTCATTTATAGTCTTTTAACTCTGTGGCTTACTGACAACAAAACATGAAATTTCGTGATGGAGAAGAAACAAATTGATTATATTTACATCTAATTTACCATAATTCAATATGAAAATGGTAAATATAAATAAATTTGAGCCTGATTATATAATTTTAATTTTTACCTATATTATATAACATATAAGTCATGGATTATAGTCTTTTAACTTTGTTTTTTAGTGGGGATAAACCTAAAATTTTGTGATGGAGTTGAAAAATAAAATATAATTAATTATTTACACCTACTGTAATCTATTATGTTTGTGATTAGTGATAAAAAAAAACCTAAGACTTTGGGATGGTGAAGAAAAAACCTAAAATATTTACCATTCATTTATAGTCTTTTAAATCTGTGGCTTACTGACGAAGAAACATGACATTTCGTGATGGAAAACAAATATATTTACTATATTTACATCTAACTTACCATAATTCAATGTGAAAAACGTAAATATGAATTAATTTGAGCCTGATTATTTAATTTTAATTTTTACCCATATTATATAAAATATATGACATGGATTATAGTCTTTTAACTTTGTTTTTTAGTGGGGATAAACCTAAAATTTTGTGATGGAGTTGAAAAATAAAATATAATTAATTTTTTACACTTACTGTAATCTATTATGTTTGGTGCTTAGTGGTAAAAAAAACCTAACACTTTGGGATGGTCAAGAAAAAACCTAAAATATTTGTCATTCATTTATAGTGTTTTAACTTTGTGGCTTACTGACGAAGAAACATGAAATTTCGTGATGGAGAAGAAACATATTGAATATATTTACGTCTAATTTACCATAACTCAATATGAAAATGGTAAATATAATTAATTTGAGCCTGATTATTTAATTTTAATTTTTACCTATATTATATAAAATATAAGTCATGGATTATAGTCTTTTAACTTTGTTTTTTTAGTGGGGATAAACCTTAAATTTTGTGATGGAGTTGAAAAAGAAAATATAATTAATTTTTTACACCTACTGTAATCTATTATGTTTGGTGATTAGTGATAAAAAAACATAAGACTTTGGGATGGTGAAGAAAAAACCTAAAATATTTGCCATTAATTTATAGTCTTTTAACTCTGTGGCTTACTGACGAAGAAACATGAAATTTCGTGATAGAAAACAAATATATTTACTATATTTACATCTAATTTACCATAATTCAATGTGAAAAACGTGAATATGAATTAATTTGAGCTTGATTATTTAATTTTAATTTTTACATCTATTATATAAAATATATATGTCATGGATTATAGTCTTTTAACTTTGTTTTTTAGTGGGGAAAAACCTAAAATTTGTGATGGAATTGAAAAATAAAATATAATTAACTTTTTACACCTACTGTAATCTATTATGTTTGGTTCTCAGTGATAAAAAAATCTAACATTTTGGGATGGTGATCAAAAAACCTAAAATATTTGTCATTCATTTATAGTCTTTTAACTCTGTGGCTTACTGACAACAAAACATGAAATTTCGTGATGGAGAAGAAACAGATTGATTATATTTACATCTAATTTACCATAATTCAATATGAAAATGGTAAATATAAATAAATTTGAGCCTGATTATATAATTTTAATTTTTACCTATATTATATAACATATAAGTCATGGATTATAGTCTTTTAACTTTGTTTTTTAGTGGGGATTAACCTAAAATTTTGTGATGGAGTTGAAAAATAAAATATAATTAATTATTTACACCTACTGTAATCTATTATGTTTGGTGATTAATGATAAAAAAACCTAAGACTTTGGGATGGTGAAGAAAAAACCTAAAATAGTTACCATTCATTTATAGTCTTTTAAATTTGTGGCTTACTGAAGAAGAAACATGACATTTCGTGATGGAAAACAAATATATTTACTATATTTACATCTAACTTACCATAATTCAATGTGAAAAACGTAAATATGAATTAATTTGAGCCTGATTATTTAATTTTACTTTTTACCTATATGATATAAAATATAAGTCATGGATTATAGTCTTTTAACTTTGTTTTTTAGTGGGGATAAACCTAAAATTTTGTGATGGAGTTGAAAAATAAAATATAATTAATTATTTACACCTACTGTAATCTATTATGTTTGTGATTAGTGATAAAAAAAAACCTAAGACTTTGGGATGGTGAAGAAAAAACCTAAAATATTTACCATTCATTTATAGTCTTTTAAATCTGTGGCTTACTGACGAAGAAACATGACATTTCGTGATGGAAAACAAATATATTTACTATATTTACATCTAACTTACCATAATTCAATGTGAAAAACGTAAATATGAATTAATTTGAGCCTGATTATTTAATTTTAATTTTTACCCATATTATATAAAATATATGACATGGATTATAGTCTTTTAACTTTGTTTTTTAGTGGGGATAAACCTAAAATTTTGTGATGGAGTTGAAAAATAAAATATAATTAATTTTTTACACTTACTGTAATCTATTATGTTTGGTGCTTAGTGGTAAAAAAAACCTAACACTTTGGGATGGTCAAGAAAAAACCTAAAATATTTGTCATTCATTTATAGTGTTTTAACTTTGTGGCTTACTGACGAAGAAACATGAAATTTCGTGATGGAGAAGAAACATATTGAATATATTTACGTCTAATTTACCATAACTCAATATGAAAATGGTAAATATAATTAATTTGAGCCTGATTATTTAATTTTAATTTTTACCTATATTATATAAAATATAAGTCATGGATTATAGTCTTTTAACTTTGTTTTTTTAGTGGGGATAAACCTTAAATTTTGTGATGGAGTTGAAAAAGAAAATATAATTAATTTTTTACACCTACTGTAATCTATTATGTTTGGTGATTAGTGATAAAAAAACATAAGACTTTGGGATGGTGAAGAAAAAACCTAAAATATTTGCCATTAATTTATAGTCTTTTAACTCTGTGGCTTACTGACGAAGAAACATGAAATTTCGTGATAGAAAACAAATATATTTACTATATTTACATCTAATTTACCATAATTCAATGTGAAAAACGTGAATATGAATTAATTTGAGCTTGATTATTTAATTTTAATTTTTACATCTATTATATAAAATATATATGTCATGGATTATAGTCTTTTAACTTTGTTTTTTAGTGGGGAAAACCCTAAAATTTGTGATGGAATTGAAAAATAAAATATAATTAACTTTTTACACCTTTTGTAATCTATTATGTTTGGTTCTCAGTGATAAAAAAATCTAACATTTTGGGATGGTGATCAAAAAACCTAAAATATTTGTCATTCATTTATAGTCTTTTAACTCTGTGGCTTACTGACAACAAAACATGAAATTTCGTGATGGAGAAGAAACAAATTGATTATATTTACATCTAATTTACCATAATTCAATATGAAAATGGTAAATATAAATAAATTTGAGCCTGATTATATAATTTTAATTTTTACCTATATTATATAACATATAAGTCATGGATTATAGTCTTTTAACTTTGTTTTTTAGTGGGGATAAACCTAAAATTTTGTGATGGAGTTGAAAAATAAAATATAATTAATTATTTACACCTACTGTAATCTATTATGTTTGGTGATTAATGATAAAAAAAAACCTAAGACTTTGGGATGGTGAAGAAAAAACCTAAAATAGTTACCATTCATTTATAGTCTTTTAACTTTGTGGCTTACTGACGAAGAAACATGAAATTTCGTGATGGAAAACAAATATATTTACTATATTTACATCTAACTTACCATAATTCAATGTGAAAAACGTAAATATGAATTAATTTGAGCTTGATTATTTAATTTTAATTTTTACCCATATTATATAAAATATATGTCATGGATTATAGTCTTTTAACTTTGGTTTTTAGTGGGGATAAACCTAAAATTTTGTGATGGAGTTGAAAAATAAAATATAATTAATTTTTTACACTTACTGTAATTTATTATGTTTGGTGCTTAGTGGTAAAAAAAACCTAACACTTTGGGATGGTCAAGAAAAAATCTAAAATATTTGTCATTCATTTATAGTATTTTAACTTTGTGGCTTACTAACGAAGAAACATGAAATTTCGTGATGGAGAAGAAACATATTGAATATATTTACGTCTAATTTACCATAACTCAATATGAAAATGGTAAATATAATTAATTTGAGCCTGATTATTTAATTTTAATTTTTACCTATATTATATAAAATATAAGTCATGGATTATAGTCTTTTAACTTTGTTTTTTTAGTGGGGATAAACCTAAAATTTTGTGATGGAGTTGAAAAAGAAAATATAATTAATTTTTTACACCTACTGTAATCTATTATGTTTGGTGATTAGTGATAAAAAAACATAAGACTTTGGGATGGTGAAGAAAAAACCTAAAATATTTGCCATTAATTTATAGTCTTTTAACTCTATGGCTTACTGACGAAGAAACATGAAATTTCGTGATAGAAAACAAATATATTTACTATATTTACATCTAATTTACCATTATTCAATGTGAAAAACGTGAATATGAATTAATTTGAGCGTGATCATTTAATTTTAATTTTTACATATATTATATAAAATATATATGTCATGGATTATAGTCTTTTAACTTTATTTTTTAGTGGGGAAAAACCTAAAATTTGTGATGGAATTGAAAAATAAAATATAATTAAGTTTTTACACCTACTGTAATCTATTATGTTTGGTTCTCAGTGATAAAAAAATCTAACATTTTGGGATGGTGATGAAAAAACCTAAAAATATTTGTCATTCATTTATAGTCTTTTAACTCTGTGGCTTACTGACAACAAAACATGAAATTTCGTGATGGAGAAGAAACAGATTGATTCTATTTACATCTAATTTAACATAATTCAATATGAAAATGGTAAATATAAATAAATTTGAGCCTGATTATATAATTTTAATTTTTACCTATATTATATAACATATAAGTCATGGATTATAGTCTTTTAAATTTGTTTTTTAGTGGGGATAAACCTAAAATTTTATGATGGAGTTGAAAAATAAAATATAATTAATTATTTACACCTACTGTAATCTATTATGTTTGGTGATTAGTGATAAAAAAAACCTAAGACTTTGGGATGGTGAAGAAAAAACTTAAAATATTTACCATTCATTTATAGTCTTTTAAATCTGTGGCTTACTGACGAAGAAACATGACATTTCGTGATGGAAAACAAATATATTTACTATATTTACATCTAACTTACCATAATTCAATGTGAAAAACGTAAATATGAATTAATTTGAGCTTCATTATTTAATTTTAATTTTTACCCATATTATATAAAATATATGTCATGGATTATAGTCTTTTAACTTTGGTTTTTAGTGGGGATAAACCTAAAATTTTGTGATGGAGTTGAAAAAGAAAATATAATTAATTTTTTACACCTACTGTAATCTATTATGTTTGGTGATTAGTGATAAAAAAACATAAGACTTTGGGATGGTGAAGAAAAAACCTAAAATATTTGCCATTAATTTATAGTCTTTTAACTCTGTGGCTTACTGACGAAGAAACATGAAATTTCGTGATAGAAAACAAATATATTTACTATATTTACATCTAATTTACCATAATTCAATGTGAAAAACGTGAATATGAATTAATTTGAGCTTGATTATTTAATTTTAATTTTTACATCTATTATATAAAATATATATGTCATGGATTATAGTCTTTTAACTTTGTTTTTTAGTGGGGAAAACCCTAAAATTTGTGATGGAATTGAAAAATAAAATATAATTAACTTTTTACACCTTTTGTAATCTATTATGTTTGGTTCTCAGTGATAAAAAAATCTAACATTTTGGGATGGTGATCAAAAAACCTAAAATATTTGTCATTCATTTATAGTCTTTTAACTCTGTGGCTTACTGACAACAAAACATGAAATTTCGTGATGGAGAAGAAACAGATTGATTATATTTACATCTAATTTACCATAATTCAATATGAAAATGGTAAATATAAATAAATTTGAGCCTGATTATATAATTTTAATTTTTACCTATATTATATAACATATAAGTCATGGATTATAGTCTTTTAACTTTGTTTTTTAGTGGGGATAAACCTAAAATTTTGTGATGGAGTTGAAAAATAAAATATAATTAATTATTTACACCTACTGTAATCTATTATGTTTGGTGATTAATGATAAAAAAAACCTAAGACTTTGGGATGGTGAAGAAAAAACCTAAAATAGTTACCATTCATTTATAGTCTTTTAACTTTGTGGCTTACTGACGAAGAAACATGAAATTTCGTGATGGAAAACAAATATATTTACTATATTTACATCTAACTTACCATAATTCAATGTGAAAAACGTAAATATGAATTAATTTGAGCTTGATTATTTAATTTTAATTTTTACCCATATTATATAAAATATATGTCATGGATTATAGTCTTTTAACTTTGGTTTTTAGTGGGGATAAACCTAAAATTTTGTGATGGAGTTGAAAAATAAAATATAATTAATTTTTTACACTTACTGTAATCTATTATGTTTGGTGCTTAGTGGTAAAAAAAACCTAACACTTTGGGATGGTCAAGAAAAAATCTAAAATATTTGTCATTCATTTATAGTATTTTAACTTTGTGGCTTACTAACGAAGAAACATGAAATTTCGTGATGGAGAAGAAACATATTGAATATATTTACGTCTAATTTACCATAACTCAATATGAAAATGGTAAATATAATTAATTTGAGCCTGATTATTTAATTTTAATTTTTACCTATATTATATAAAATATAAGTCATGGATTATAGTCTTTTAACTTTGTTTTTTTAGTGGGGATAAACCTAAAATTTTGTGATGGAGTTGAAAAAGAAAATATAATTAATTTTTTACACCTACTGTAATCTATTATGTTTGGTGATTAGTGATAAAAAAACATAAGACTTTGGGATGGTGAAGAAAAAACCTAAAATATTTGCCATTAATTTATAGTCTTTTAACTCTATGGCTTACTGACGAAGAAACATGAAATTTCGTGATAGAAAACAAATATATTTACTATATTTACATCTAATTTACCATTATTCAATGTGAAAAACGTGAATATGAATTAATTTGAGCGTGATCATTTAATTTTAATTTTTACATATATTATATAAAATATATATGTCATGGATTATAGTCTTTTAACTTTATTTTTTAGTGGGGAAAAACCTAAAATTTGTGATGGAATTGAAAAATAAAATATAATTAAGTTTTTACACCTACTGTAATCTATTATGTTTGGTTCTCAGTGATAAAAAAATCTAACATTTTGGGATGGTGATGAAAAAACCTAAAAATATTTGTCATTCATTTATAGTCTTTTAACTCTGTGGCTTACTGACAACAAAACATGAAATTTCGTGATGGAGAAGAAACAGATTGATTCTATTTACATCTAATTTAACATAATTCAATATGAAAATGGTAAATATAAATAAATTTGAGCCTGATTATATAATTTTAATTTTTACCTATATTATATAACATATAAGTCATGGATTATAGTCTTTTAAATTTGTTTTTTAGTGGGGATAAACCTAAAATTTTATGATGGAGTTGAAAAATAAAATATAATTAATTATTTACACCTACTGTAATCTATTATGTTTGGTGATTAGTGATAAAAAAAACCTAAGACTTTGGGATGGTGAAGAAAAAACTTAAAATATTTACCATTCATTTATAGTCTTTTAAATCTGTGGCTTACTGACGAAGAAACATGACATTTCGTGATGGAAAACAAATATATTTACTATATTTACATCTAACTTACCATAATTCAATGTGAAAAACGTAAATATGAATTAATTTGAGCTTCATTATTTAATTTTAATTTTTACCCATATTATATAAAATATATGTCATGGATTATAGTCTTTTAACTTTGGTTTTTAGTGGGGATAAACCTAAAATTTTGTGATGGAGTTGAAAAATAAAATATAATTAATTTTTTACACTTACTGTAATCTATTATGTTTGGTGCTTAGTGGTAAAAAAAACCTAACACTTTGGGATGGTCAAGAAAAAACCTAAAATATTTGTCATTCATTTATAGTATTTTAACTTTGTGGCTTACTGACGAAGAAACATGAAATTTCGTGATGGAGAAGAAACATATTGAATATATTTACGTCTAATTTACCATAACTCAATATGAAAATGGTAAATATAATTAATTTGAGCCTGATTATTTAATTTTAATTTTTACCTATATTATATAAAATATAAGTCATGAATTATAGTATTTTAACTTTGTTTTTTAGTGGGGATAAACCTAAAATTTTGTGATGGAGTTGAAAAAGAAAATATAATTAATTTTTTACACCTACTGTAATCTATTATGTTTGGTGATTAGTGATAAAAAAACCTAAGACTTTGGGATGGTGAAGAAAAAACCTAAAATATTTGCTATTAATTTATAGTCTTTTAACTCTATGGCTTACTGAGGAAGAAACATGAAATTTCGTGATAGAAAACAAATATATTTACTATATTTACATCTAATTTACCATTATTCAATGTGAAAAACGTGAATATGAATTAATTTGAGCTTGATCATTTAATTTTAATTATTACATATAGTATATAAAATATATATGTCATGGATTATAGTCTTTTAACTTTATTTTCTAGTGGGGAAAAACCTAAAATTTGTGATGGAATTGAAAAATAAAATATAATTAAGTTTTTACACCTACTGTAATCTATTATGTTTGGTTCTCAGTGATAAAAAAATCTAACATTTTGGGATGGTGATGAAAAAACCTAAAAATATTTGTCATTCATTTATAGTCTTTTAACTCTGTGGCTTACTGACAACAAAACATGAAATTTCGTGATGGAGAAGAAACAGATTGATTCTATTTACATCTAATTTAACATAATTCAATATGAAAATGGTAAATATAAATAAATTTGAGCCTGATTATTTAATTTTAATTTTTACCTATATTATATAACATATAAGTCATGGATTATAGTCTTTTAACTTTGTTTTTTAGTGGGGATAAACCTAAAATTTTGTGATGGAGTTAAAAAATAAAATATAATTAATTTTTTACACCTACTGTAATCTATTATGTTTGGTGCTTAGTGGTAAAAAAAACCTAACACTTTGGGATGGTCAAGAAAAAACCTAAAATATTTGTCATTCATTTATAGTATTTTAACTTTGTGGCTTACTGACAAAGAAACATGAAATTTCGTGATGGAGAAGAAACATATTGAATATATTTACGTCTAATTTACCATAACTCAATATGAAAATGGTAAATATAATTAATTTGAGCCTGATTATTTAATTTTAATTTTTACCTATATTATATAAAATATAAGTCATGGATTATAGTATTTTAACTTTGTTTTTTAGTGGGGATAAACCTAAAATTTTGTGATGGAGTTGAAAAAGAAAATATAATTAATTTTTTACACCTACTGTAATCTATTATGTTTGGTGGTTAGTGATAAAAAAAAACCTAAGACTTTGGGATGGTGAAGAAAAAACCTAAAATATTTGCCATTAATTTATAGTCTTTTAACTCTGTGGCTTACTGACGAAGAAAAATGAAATTTCTTGATAGAAAACAAATATATTTACTATATTTACATCTAATTTACCATAATTCAATGTGAAAAACGTGAATATGAATTAATTTGAGCTTGATTATTTAATTTTAATTTTTACATATATTATATAAAATATATATGTCATGGATTATAGTCTTTTAACTTTGTTTTTTAGTGGGGAAAAACCTAAAATTTGTGATGGAATTGAAAAATAAAATATAATTAACTTTTTACACCTACTGTAATCTATTATGTTTGGTTCTCAGTGATAAAAAAATCTAACATTTTGGGATGGTGATGAAAAAACCTAAAAATATTTGTCATTCATTTATAGTCTTTTAACTCTGTGGCTTACTGACAACAAAACATGAAATTTCGTGATGGAGAAGAAACAAATTGATTCTATTTACATCTAATTTAACATAATTCAATATGAAAATGGTAAATATAAATAAATTTGAGCCTGATTATATAATTTTAATTTTTACCTATATTATATAACATATAAGTCATGGATTATAGTCTTTTAACTTTGTTTTTTAGTGGGGATAAACCTAAAATTTTGTGATGGAGTTGAAAAATAAAATATAATTAATTATTTACACCTACTGTAATCTATTATGTTTGGTGATTAGTGATAAAAAAACCTAAGACTTTGGGATGGTGAAGAAAAAACCTAAACTATTTACCATTCATTTATAGTCTTTTAAATCTGTGGCTTACTGACGAAGAAACATGACATTTCGTGATGGAAAACAAATATATTTACTATATTTACATCTAACATACCATAATTCAATGTGAAAAACGTAAATATGAATTAATTTGAGCTTGATTATTGAATTTTAATTTTTACCCATATTATATAAAATATATGTCATGGATTATAGTCTTTTAACTTTGTTTTTTAGTGGGGATAAACCTAAAATTTTGTGATGGAGTTGAAAAATAAAATATAATTAATTTTTTACACCTACTGTAATCTATTATGTTTGGTGCTTAGTGGTAAAAAAAACCTAACACTTTGGGATGGTCAAGAAAAAACCTAAAATATTTGTCCTTCATTTATAGTATTTTAACTTTGTGGCTTACTGACGAAGAAACATGAAATTTCGTGATGGAGAAGAAACATATTGAATATATTTACGACTAATTTACCATAACTCAATATGAAAATGGTAAATATAATTAATTTGAGCCTGATTATTTAATTTTAATTTTTACCTGTATTATATAAAATATAAGTCATGGATTATAGTCTTTTAACTTTGTTTTTTAGTGGGGATAAACCTAAAATTTTGTGATGGAGTTGAAAAAGAAAATATAATTAATTTTTTACACCTACTGTAATCTATTATGTTTGGTGATTAGTGATACAAAAACCTAAGACTTTGGGATGGTGAAGAAAAAACCTAAAATATTTGCCATTAATTTATAGTCTTTTAACTCTGTGGCTTACTGACGAAGAAAAATGAAATTTCTTGATAGAAAACAAATATATTTACTATATTTACATCTAATTTACGATAATTCAATGTGAAAAACGTGAATATGAATTAATTTGAGCTTGATTATTTAATTTTAATTTTTACATATATTATATAAAATATATATGTCATGGATTATAGCCTTTTAACTTTGTTTTTTAGTGGGGAAAAACCTAAAATTTGTGATGGAATTGAAAAATAAAATATAATTAACTTTTTACACCTACTGTAATCTATTATGTTTGGTTCTCAGTGATAAAAAAATCTAACATTTTGGGATGGTGATGAAAAAACCTAAAATATTTGTCATTCATTTATAGTGTTTTAACTCTGTGGCTTACTGACAACAAAACATGAAATTTCGTGATGGAGAAGAAACAGATTGATTAGATTTACATCTAATTTACCATAATTCAATATGAAAATGTAAATATAAATAAATTTGAGCCTGATTATATAATTTTAATTTTTACCTATATTATATAACATATAAGTCATGGATTATAGTCTTTTAACTTTGTTTTTTAGTGGGGATAAACCTAAAATTTTGTGATTGAGTTGAAAAATAAAATATAATTAATTATTTACACCTACTGTAATCTATTATGTTTGGTGATTAGTGATAAAAAAAACCTAAGACTTTGGGATGGTGAAGAAAAAACCTAAAATAGTTACCGTTCATTTATAGTCTTTTAACTCCGTGGCTTACTGACGAAGAAATATGAAATTTCGTGATGGAAAACAAATATATTTACTATATTTACATCTAACTTACCATAATTCAATGTGAAAAACGTAAATATGAATTAATTTGAGATTGATTATTTAATTTTAATTTTTACCTATATTATATAAAATATATGTCATGGATTATAGTCTTTTAACTTTGTTTTTTAGTGGGGATAAACCTAAAATTTTGCGAAGGAGTTGAAAAATAAAATATAATTAACTTTTTACACCTACTCTAATCTATTATGTTTGGTGCTTAGTGGTAAAAAAAAACCTAACACTTTGGGATGGTCAAGAAAAAACCTAAAATATTTGTCATTCATTTATAGGATTTTAACTTTGGGGCTTACTGACGAAGAAACATGAAATTTCGTGATGGAGAAGAAACATATTGAATATATTTACGTCTAATTTACCATAACTCAATATGAAAATGGTAAATATAATTAATTTGAGCCTGATTATTTAATTTTAATTTTTACCTGTATTATATAAAATATAAGTCATGGATTATAGTCTTTTAACTTTGTTTTTTAGTGGGGATAAACCTAAAATTTTGTGATGGAGTTGAAAAAGAAAATATAATTAATTTTTTACACCTACTGTAATCTATTATGTTTGGTGATTAGTGATAAAAAAACCTAAGACTTTGGGATGGTGAAGAAAAAACCTAAAATATTTGCTATTAATTTATAGTCTTTTAACTCTATGGCTTACTGAGGAAGAAACATGAAATTTCGTGATAGAAAACAAATATATTTACTATATTTACATCTAATTTACCATTATTCAATGTGAAAAACGTGAATATGAATTAATTTGAGCTTGATCATTTAATTTTAATTATTACATATAGTATATAAAATATATATGTCATGGATTATAGTCTTTTAACTTTATTTTCTAGTGGGGAAAAACCTAAAATTTGTGATGGAATTGAAAAATAAAATATAATTAAGTTTTTACACCTACTGTAATCTATTATGTTTGGTTCTCAGTGATAAAAAAATCTAACATTTTGGGATGGTGATGAAAAAACCTAAAAATATTTGTCATTCATTTATAGTCTTTTAACTCTGTGGCTTACTGACAACAAAACATGAAATTTCGTGATGGAGAAGAAACAGATTGATTCTATTTACATCTAATTTAACATAATTCAATATGAAAATGGTAAATATAAATAAATTTGAGCCTGATTATTTAATTTTAATTTTTACCTATATTATATAACATATAAGTCATGGATTATAGTCTTTTAACTTTGTTTTTTAGTGGGGATAAACCTAAAATTTTGTGATGGAGTTAAAAAATAAAATATAATTAATTTTTTACACCTACTGTAATCTATTATGTTTGGTGCTTAGTGGTAAAAAAAACCTAACACTTTGGGATGGTCAAGAAAAAACCTAAAATATTTGTCATTCATTTATAGTATTTTAACTTTGTGGCTTACTGACAAAGAAACATGAAATTTCGTGATGGAGAAGAAACATATTGAATATATTTACGTCTAATTTACCATAACTCAATATGAAAATGGTAAATATAATTAATTTGAGCCTGATTATTTAATTTTAATTTTTACCTATATTATATAAAATATAAGTCATGGATTATAGTATTTTAACTTTGTTTTTTAGTGGGGATAAACCTAAAATTTTGTGATGGAGTTGAAAAAGAAAATATAATTAATTTTTTACACCTACTGTAATCTATTATGTTTGGTGGTTAGTGATAAAAAAAAACCTAAGACTTTGGGATGGTGAAGAAAAAACCTAAAATATTTGCCATTAATTTATAGTCTTTTAACTCTGTGGCTTACTGACGAAGAAAAATGAAATTTCTTGATAGAAAACAAATATATTTACTATATTTACATCTAATTTACCATAATTCAATGTGAAAAACGTGAATATGAATTAATTTGAGCTTGATTATTTAATTTTAATTTTTACATATATTATATAAAATATATATGTCATGGATTATAGTCTTTTAACTTTGTTTTTTAGTGGGGAAAAACCTAAAATTTGTGATGGAATTGAAAAATAAAATATAATTAACTTTTTACACCTACTGTAATCTATTATGTTTGGTTCTCAGTGATAAAAAAATCTAACATTTTGGGATGGTGATGAAAAAACCTAAAAATATTTGTCATTCATTTATAGTCTTTTAACTCTGTGGCTTACTGACAACAAAACATGAAATTTCGTGATGGAGAAGAAACAAATTGATTCTATTTACATCTAATTTAACATAATTCAATATGAAAATGGTAAATATAAATAAATTTGAGCCTGATTATATAATTTTAATTTTTACCTATATTATATAACATATAAGTCATGGATTATAGTCTTTTAACTTTGTTTTTTAGTGGGGATAAACCTAAAATTTTGTGATGGAGTTGAAAAATAAAATATAATTAATTATTTACACCTACTGTAATCTATTATGTTTGGTGATTAGTGATAAAAAAACCTAAGACTTTGGGATGGTGAAGAAAAAACCTAAACTATTTACCATTCATTTATAGTCTTTTAAATCTGTGGCTTACTGACGAAGAAACATGACATTTCGTGATGGAAAACAAATATATTTACTATATTTACATCTAACATACCATAATTCAATGTGAAAAACGTAAATATGAATTAATTTGAGCTTGATTATTGAATTTTAATTTTTACCCATATTATATAAAATATATGTCATGGATTATAGTCTTTTAACTTTGTTTTTTAGTGGGGATAAACCTAAAATTTTGTGATGGAGTTGAAAAATAAAATATAATTAATTTTTTACACCTACTGTAATCTATTATGTTTGGTGCTTAGTGGTAAAAAAAACCTAACACTTTGGGATGGTCAAGAAAAAACCTAAAATATTTGTCCTTCATTTATAGTATTTTAACTTTGTGGCTTACTGACGAAGAAACATGAAATTTCGTGATGGAGAAGAAACATATTGAATATATTTACGACTAATTTACCATAACTCAATATGAAAATGGTAAATATAATTAATTTGAGCCTGATTATTTAATTTTAATTTTTACCTGTATTATATAAAATATAAGTCATGGATTATAGTCTTTTAACTTTGTTTTTTAGTGGGGATAAACCTAAAATTTTGTGATGGAGTTGAAAAAGAAAATATAATTAATTTTTTACACCTACTGTAATCTATTATGTTTGGTGATTAGTGATACAAAAACCTAAGACTTTGGGATGGTGAAGAAAAAACCTAAAATATTTGCCATTAATTTATAGTCTTTTAACTCTGTGGCTTACTGACGAAGAAAAATGAAATTTCTTGATAGAAAACAAATATATTTACTATATTTACATCTAATTTACGATAATTCAATGTGAAAAACGTGAATATGAATTAATTTGAGCTTGATTATTTAATTTTAATTTTTACATATATTATATAAAATATATATGTCATGGATTATAGCCTTTTAACTTTGTTTTTTAGTGGGGAAAAACCTAAAATTTGTGATGGAATTGAAAAATAAAATATAATTAACTTTTTACACCTACTGTAATCTATTATGTTTGGTTCTCAGTGATAAAAAAATCTAACATTTTGGGATGGTGATGAAAAAACCTAAAATATTTGTCATTCATTTATAGTGTTTTAACTCTGTGGCTTACTGACAACAAAACATGAAATTTCGTGATGGAGAAGAAACAGATTGATTAGATTTACATCTAATTTACCATAATTCAATATGAAAATGTAAATATAAATAAATTTGAGCCTGATTATATAATTTTAATTTTTACCTATATTATATAACATATAAGTCATGGATTATAGTCTTTTAACTTTGTTTTTTAGTGGGGATAAACCTAAAATTTTGTGATTGAGTTGAAAAATAAAATATAATTAATTATTTACACCTACTGTAATCTATTATGTTTGGTGATTAGTGATAAAAAAAACCTAAGACTTTGGGATGGTGAAGAAAAAACCTAAAATAGTTACCGTTCATTTATAGTCTTTTAACTCCGTGGCTTACTGACGAAGAAATATGAAATTTCGTGATGGAAAACAAATATATTTACTATATTTACATCTAACTTACCATAATTCAATGTGAAAAACGTAAATATGAATTAATTTGAGATTGATTATTTAATTTTAATTTTTACCTATATTATATAAAATATATGTCATGGATTATAGTCTTTTAACTTTGTTTTTTAGTGGGGATAAACCTAAAATTTTGCGAAGGAGTTGAAAAATAAAATATAATTAACTTTTTACACCTACTCTAATCTATTATGTTTGGTGCTTAGTGGTAAAAAAAAACCTAACACTTTGGGATGGTCAAGAAAAAACCTAAAATATTTGTCATTCATTTATAGGATTTTAACTTTGGGGCTTACTGACGAAGAAACATGAAATTTCGTGATGGAGAAGAAACATATTGAATATATTTACGTCTAATTTACCATAACTCAATATGAAAATGGTAAATATAATTAATTTGAGCCTGATTATTTAATTTTAATTTTTACCTGTATTATATAAAATATAAGTCATGGATTATAGTCTTTTAACTTTGTTTTTTAGTGGGGATAAACCTAAAATTTTGTGATGGAGTTGAAAAAGAAAATATAATTAATTTTTTACACCTACTGTAATCTATTATGTTTGGTGATTAGTGATAAAAAAACCTAAGACCTTGGGATGGTGAAGAAAAAACCTAAAATATTTGCCATTAATTTATAGTCTTTTAACTCTGTGGCTTACTGACGAAGAAACATGAAATTTCTTGATAGAAAACAAATATATTTACTATATTTACATCTAATTTACCATAATTCAATGTGAAAAACGTGAATATGAATTAATTTGAGCTTGATTATTTAATTTTAATTTTTACATATATTATATAAAATATATATGTCATGGATTATAGTCTTTTAACTTTGTTTTTTAGTGGGGAAAAACCTAAAATTTGTGATGGAATTGAAAAATAAAATATAATTAACTTTTTACACCTACTGTAATCTATTATGTTTCATTCTCAGTGATAAAAAAATCTAACATTTTGGGATGGTGATGAAAAAACCTAAAATATTTGTCATTCGTTTATAGTCTTTTAACTCTGTGGCTTACTGACAACAAAACATGAAATTTCGTGATGGAGAAGAAACAGATTGATTATATTTACATCTAATTTACCATAATTCAATATGAAAATGGTAAATATAAATAAATTTGAGCCTGATTATATAATTTTAATTTTTACCTATATTATATAACATATAAGTCATGGATTATAGTCTTTTAACTTTCTTTCTTAGTGGGGATAAACCTAAAATTTTGTGATTGAGTTGAAAAATAAAATATAATTAATTATTTACACCTACTGTAATCTATTATGTTTGGTGGTTAGTGATAAAAAAAACCTAAGACTTTGGGATGGTGAAGAAAAAACCTAAAATAGTTACCGTTCATTTATAGTCTTTTAACTCTGTGGCTTACTGACGAAGAAATATGAAATTTCGTGATGGAAAACAAATATATTTACTATATTTACATCTAACTTACCATAATTCAATGTGAAAAACGTAAATATGAATTAATTTGAGATTGATTATTTAATTTTAATTTTTACCTATATTATATAAAATATATGTCATGGATTATAGTCTTTTAACTTTGTTTTTTAGTGGGGATAAACCTAAAATTTTGCGAAGGAGTTGAAAAATAAAATATAATTAACTTTTTACACCTACTCCAATCTATTATGTTTGGTGCTTAGTGGTAAAAAAAAACCTAACACTTTGGGATGGTCAAGAAAAAACCTAAAATATTTGTCATTCATTTATAGGATTTTAACTTTGGGGCTTACTGACGAAGAAACATGAAATTTCGTGATGGAGAAGAAACATATTGAATATATTTACGTCTAATTTACCATAACTCAATATGAAAATGGTAAATATAATTAATTTGAGCCTGATTATTTAATTTTAAGTTTTACCTATATGATATAAAATATAAGTCATGGATTATAGTCTTTTAACTTTGTTTTTTAGTGGGGATAAACCTAAAATTTTGTGATGGAGTTGAAAAAGAAAATATAATTAATTTTTTACACCTACTGTAATCTATTATGTTTGGTGGTTAGTGATAAAAAAAAACCTAAGACTTTGGGATGGTGAAGAAAAAACCTAAAATATTTGCCATTAATTTATAGTCTTTTAACTCTGTGGCTTACTGACGAAGAAAAATGAAATTTCTTGATAGAAAACAAATATATTTACTATATTTACATCTAATTTACCATAATTCAATGTGAAAAACGTGAATATGAATTAATTTGAGCTTGATTATTTAATTTTAATTTTTACATATATTATATAAAATATATATGTCATGGATTATAGTCTTTTAACTTTGTTTTTTAGTGGGGAAAAACCTAAAATTTGTGATGGAATTGAAAAATAAAATATAATTAACTTTTTACACCTACTGTAATCTATTATGTTTGGTTCTCAGTGATAAAAAAATCTAACATTTTGGGATGGTGATGAAAAAACCTAAAAATATTTGTCATTCATTTATAGTCTTTTAACTCTGTGGCTTACTGACAACAAAACATGAAATTTCGTGATGGAGAAGAAACAAATTGATTCTATTTACATCTAATTTAACATAATTCAATATGAAAATGGTAAATATAAATAAATTTGAGCCTGATTATATAATTTTAATTTTTACCTATATTATATAACATATAAGTCATGGATTATAGTCTTTTAACTTTGTTTTTTAGTGGGGATAAACCTAAAATTTTGTGATGGAGTTGAAAAATAAAATATAATTAATTATTTACACCTACTGTAATCTATTATGTTTGGTGATTAGTGATAAAAAAACCTAAGACTTTGGGATGGTGAAGAAAAAACCTAAACTATTTACCATTCATTTATAGTCTTTTAAATCTGTGGCTTACTGACGAAGAAACATGACATTTCGTGATGGAAAACAAATATATTTACTATATTTACATCTAACATACCATAATTCAATGTGAAAAACGTAAATATGAATTAATTTGAGCTTGATTATTGAATTTTAATTTTTACCCATATTATATAAAATATATGTCATGGATTATAGTCTTTTAACTTTGTTTTTTAGTGGGGATAAACCTAAAATTTTGTGATGGAGTTGAAAAATAAAATATAATTAATTTTTTACACCTACTGTAATCTATTATGTTTGGTGCTTAGTGGTAAAAAAAACCTAACACTTTGGGATGGTCAAGAAAAAACCTAAAATATTTGTCCTTCATTTATAGTATTTTAACTTTGTGGCTTACTGACGAAGAAACATGAAATTTCGTGATGGAGAAGAAACATATTGAATATATTTACGACTAATTTACCATAACTCAATATGAAAATGGTAAATATAATTAATTTGAGCCTGATTATTTAATTTTAATTTTTACCTGTATTATATAAAATATAAGTCATGGATTATAGTCTTTTAACTTTGTTTTTTAGTGGGGATAAACCTAAAATTTTGTGATGGAGTTGAAAAAGAAAATATAATTAATTTTTTACACCTACTGTAATCTATTATGTTTGGTGATTAGTGATACAAAAACCTAAGACTTTGGGATGGTGAAGAAAAAACCTAAAATATTTGCCATTAATTTATAGTCTTTTAACTCTGTGGCTTACTGACGAAGAAAAATGAAATTTCTTGATAGAAAACAAATATATTTACTATATTTACATCTAATTTACGATAATTCAATGTGAAAAACGTGAATATGAATTAATTTGAGCTTGATTATTTAATTTTAATTTTTACATATATTATATAAAATATATATGTCATGGATTATAGCCTTTTAACTTTGTTTTTTAGTGGGGAAAAACCTAAAATTTGTGATGGAATTGAAAAATAAAATATAATTAACTTTTTACACCTACTGTAATCTATTATGTTTGGTTCTCAGTGATAAAAAAATCTAACATTTTGGGATGGTGATGAAAAAACCTAAAATATTTGTCATTCATTTATAGTGTTTTAACTCTGTGGCTTACTGACAACAAAACATGAAATTTCGTGATGGAGAAGAAACAGATTGATTAGATTTACATCTAATTTACCATAATTCAATATGAAAATGTAAATATAAATAAATTTGAGCCTGATTATATAATTTTAATTTTTACCTATATTATATAACATATAAGTCATGGATTATAGTCTTTTAACTTTGTTTTTTAGTGGGGATAAACCTAAAATTTTGTGATTGAGTTGAAAAATAAAATATAATTAATTATTTACACCTACTGTAATCTATTATGTTTGGTGATTAGTGATAAAAAAAACCTAAGACTTTGGGATGGTGAAGAAAAAACCTAAAATAGTTACCGTTCATTTATAGTCTTTTAACTCCGTGGCTTACTGACGAAGAAATATGAAATTTCGTGATGGAAAACAAATATATTTACTATATTTACATCTAACTTACCATAATTCAATGTGAAAAACGTAAATATGAATTAATTTGAGATTGATTATTTAATTTTAATTTTTACCTATATTATATAAAATATATGTCATGGATTATAGTCTTTTAACTTTGTTTTTTAGTGGGGATAAACCTAAAATTTTGCGAAGGAGTTGAAAAATAAAATATAATTAACTTTTTACACCTACTCTAATCTATTATGTTTGGTGCTTAGTGGTAAAAAAAAACCTAACACTTTGGGATGGTCAAGAAAAAACCTAAAATATTTGTCATTCATTTATAGGATTTTAACTTTGGGGCTTACTGACGAAGAAACATGAAATTTCGTGATGGAGAAGAAACATATTGAATATATTTACGTCTAATTTACCATAACTCAATATGAAAATGGTAAATATAATTAATTTGAGCCTGATTATTTAATTTTAATTTTTACCTGTATTATATAAAATATAAGTCATGGATTATAGTCTTTTAACTTTGTTTTTTAGTGGGGATAAACCTAAAATTTTGTGATGGAGTTGAAAAAGAAAATATAATTAATTTTTTACACCTACTGTAATCTATTATGTTTGGTGATTAGTGATAAAAAAACCTAAGACCTTGGGATGGTGAAGAAAAAACCTAAAATATTTGCCATTAATTTATAGTCTTTTAACTCTGTGGCTTACTGACGAAGAAACATGAAATTTCTTGATAGAAAACAAATATATTTACTATATTTACATCTAATTTACCATAATTCAATGTGAAAAACGTGAATATGAATTAATTTGAGCTTGATTATTTAATTTTAATTTTTACATATATTATATAAAATATATATGTCATGGATTATAGTCTTTTAACTTTGTTTTTTAGTGGGGAAAAACCTAAAATTTGTGATGGAATTGAAAAATAAAATATAATTAACTTTTTACACCTACTGTAATCTATTATGTTTCATTCTCAGTGATAAAAAAATCTAACATTTTGGGATGGTGATGAAAAAACCTAAAATATTTGTCATTCGTTTATAGTCTTTTAACTCTGTGGCTTACTGACAACAAAACATGAAATTTCGTGATGGAGAAGAAACAGATTGATTATATTTACATCTAATTTACCATAATTCAATATGAAAATGGTAAATATAAATAAATTTGAGCCTGATTATATAATTTTAATTTTTACCTATATTATATAACATATAAGTCATGGATTATAGTCTTTTAACTTTCTTTCTTAGTGGGGATAAACCTAAAATTTTGTGATTGAGTTGAAAAATAAAATATAATTAATTATTTACACCTACTGTAATCTATTATGTTTGGTGGTTAGTGATAAAAAAAACCTAAGACTTTGGGATGGTGAAGAAAAAACCTAAAATAGTTACCGTTCATTTATAGTCTTTTAACTCTGTGGCTTACTGACGAAGAAATATGAAATTTCGTGATGGAAAACAAATATATTTACTATATTTACATCTAACTTACCATAATTCAATGTGAAAAACGTAAATATGAATTAATTTGAGATTGATTATTTAATTTTAATTTTTACCTATATTATATAAAATATATGTCATGGATTATAGTCTTTTAACTTTGTTTTTTAGTGGGGATAAACCTAAAATTTTGCGAAGGAGTTGAAAAATAAAATATAATTAACTTTTTACACCTACTCCAATCTATTATGTTTGGTGCTTAGTGGTAAAAAAAAACCTAACACTTTGGGATGGTCAAGAAAAAACCTAAAATATTTGTCATTCATTTATAGGATTTTAACTTTGGGGCTTACTGACGAAGAAACATGAAATTTCGTGATGGAGAAGAAACATATTGAATATATTTACGTCTAATTTACCATAACTCAATATGAAAATGGTAAATATAATTAATTTGAGCCTGATTATTTAATTTTAAGTTTTACCTGTATTATATAAAATATAAGTCATGGATTATAGTCTTTTAACTTTGTTTTTTAGTGGGGATAAACCTAAAATTTTGTGATGGAGTTGAAAAAGAAAATATAATTAAATTTTTACACCTACTGTAATCTATTATGTTTGGTGATTAGTGATAAAAAAACCTAAGACCTTGGGATGGTGAAGAAAAAACCTAAAATATTTGCCATTAATTTATAGTCTTTTAACTCTGTGGCTTACTGACGAAGAAACATGAAATTTCTTGATAGAAAACAAATATATTTACTATATTTACATCTAATTTACCATAATTCAATGTGAAAAACGTGAATATGAATTAATTTGAGCTTGATTATTTAATTTTAATTTTTACATATATTATATAAAATATATATGTCATGGATTATAGTCTTTTAACTTTGTTTTTTAGTGGGGAAAAACCTAAAATTTGTGATGGAATTGAAAAATAAAATATAATTAACTTTTTACACCTACTGTAATCTATTATGTTTCGTTCTCAGTGATAAAAAAATCTAACATTTTGGGATGGTGATGAAAAAACCTAAAATATTTGTCATTCATTTATAGTCTTTTAACTCTGTGGCTTACTGACAACAAAACATGAAATTTCGTGATGGAGAAGAAACAGATTGATTATATTTACATCTAATTTACCATAATTCAATATGAAAATGGTAAATATAAATAAATTTGAGCCTGATTATATAATTTTAATTTTTACCTATATTATATAACATATAAGTCATGGATTATAGTCTTTTAACTTTGTTTCTTAGTGGGGATAAACCTAAAATTTTGTGATTGAGTTGAAAAATAAAATATAATTAATTATTTACACCTACTGTAATCTATTATGTTTGGTGGTTAGTGATAAAAAAAACCTAAGACTTTGGGATGGTGAAGAAAAAACCTAAAATAGTTACCGTTCATTTATAGTCTTTTAACTCTGTGGCTTACTGACGAAGAAATATGAAATTTCGTGATGGAAAACAAATATATTTACTATATTTACATCTAACTTACCATAATTCAATGTGAAAAACGTAAATATGAATTAATTTGAGATTGATTATTTAATTTTAATTTTTACCTATATTATATAAAATATATGTCATGGATTATAGTCTTTTAACTTTGTTTTTTAGTGCGGATAAACCTAAAATTTTGCGAAGGAGTTGAAAAATAAAATATAATTAATTTTTTACACCTACTGTAATCTATTATGTTTGGTGCTTAGTGGTAAAAAAAACCTAACACTTTGGGATGGTCAAGAAAAAACCTAAAATATTTGTCATTCATTTATAGGATTTTAACTTTGGGGCTTACTGACGAAGAAACATGAAATTTCGTGATGGAGAAGAAACATATTGAATATATTTACGTCTAATTTACCATAACTCAATATGAAAATGGTAAATATAATTAATTTGAGCCTGATTATTTAATTTTAATTTTTACCTGTATTATATAAAATATAAGTCATGGATTATAGTCTTTTAACTTTGTTTTTTAGTGGGGATAAACCTAAAATTTTGTGATGGAGTTGAAAAAGAAAATATAATTAATTTTTTACACCTACTGTAATCTATTATGTTTGGTGATTAGTGATAAAAAAACCTAAGACCTTGGGATGGTGAAGAAAAAACCTAAAATATTTGCCATTAATTTATAGTCTTTTAACTCTGTGGCTTACTGACGAAGAAACATGAAATTTCTTGATAGAAAACAAATATATTTACTATATTTACATCTAATTTACCATAATTCAATGTGAAAAACGTGAATATGAATTAATTTGAGCTTGATTATTTAATTTTAATTTTTACATATATTATATAAAATATATATGTCATGGATTATAGTCTTTTAACTTTGTTTTTTAGTGGGGAAAAACCTAAAATTTGTGATGGAATTGAAAAATAAAATATAATTAACTTTTTACACCTACTGTAATCTATTATGTTTCATTCTCAGTGATAAAAAAATCTAACATTTTGGGATGGTGATGAAAAAACCTAAAATATTTGTCATTCGTTTATAGTCTTTTAACTCTGTGGCTTACTGACAACAAAACATGAAATTTCGTGATGGAGAAGAAACAGATTGATTATATTTACATCTAATTTACCATAATTCAATATGAAAATGGTAAATATAAATAAATTTGAGCCTGATTATATAATTTTAATTTTTACCTATATTATATAACATATAAGTCATGGATTATAGTCTTTTAACTTTCTTTCTTAGTGGGGATAAACCTAAAATTTTGTGATTGAGTTGAAAAATAAAATATAATTAATTATTTACACCTACTGTAATCTATTATGTTTGGTGGTTAGTGATAAAAAAAACCTAAGACTTTGGGATGGTGAAGAAAAAACCTAAAATAGTTACCGTTCATTTATAGTCTTTTAACTCTGTGGCTTACTGACGAAGAAATATGAAATTTCGTGATGGAAAACAAATATATTTACTATATTTACATCTAACTTACCATAATTCAATGTGAAAAACGTAAATATGAATTAATTTGAGATTGATTATTTAATTTTAATTTTTACCTATATTATATAAAATATATGTCATGGATTATAGTCTTTTAACTTTGTTTTTTAGTGGGGATAAACCTAAAATTTTGCGAAGGAGTTGAAAAATAAAATATAATTAACTTTTTACACCTACTCCAATCTATTATGTTTGGTGCTTAGTGGTAAAAAAAAACCTAACACTTTGGGATGGTCAAGAAAAAACCTAAAATATTTGTCATTCATTTATAGGATTTTAACTTTGGGGCTTACTGACGAAGAAACATGAAATTTCGTGATGGAGAAGAAACATATTGAATATATTTACGTCTAATTTACCATAACTCAATATGAAAATGGTAAATATAATTAATTTGAGCCTGATTATTTAATTTTAAGTTTTACCTGTATTATATAAAATATAAGTCATGGATTATAGTCTTTTAACTTTGTTTTTTAGTGGGGATAAACCTAAAATTTTGTGATGGAGTTGAAAAAGAAAATATAATTAAATTTTTACACCTACTGTAATCTATTATGTTTGGTGATTAGTGATAAAAAAACCTAAGACCTTGGGATGGTGAAGAAAAAACCTAAAATATTTGCCATTAATTTATAGTCTTTTAACTCTGTGGCTTACTGACGAAGAAACATGAAATTTCTTGATAGAAAACAAATATATTTACTATATTTACATCTAATTTACCATAATTCAATGTGAAAAACGTGAATATGAATTAATTTGAGCTTGATTATTTAATTTTAATTTTTACATATATTATATAAAATATATATGTCATGGATTATAGTCTTTTAACTTTGTTTTTTAGTGGGGAAAAACCTAAAATTTGTGATGGAATTGAAAAATAAAATATAATTAACTTTTTACACCTACTGTAATCTATTATGTTTCGTTCTCAGTGATAAAAAAATCTAACATTTTGGGATGGTGATGAAAAAACCTAAAATATTTGTCATTCATTTATAGTCTTTTAACTCTGTGGCTTACTGACAACAAAACATGAAATTTCGTGATGGAGAAGAAACAGATTGATTATATTTACATCTAATTTACCATAATTCAATATGAAAATGGTAAATATAAATAAATTTGAGCCTGATTATATAATTTTAATTTTTACCTATATTATATAACATATAAGTCATGGATTATAGTCTTTTAACTTTGTTTCTTAGTGGGGATAAACCTAAAATTTTGTGATTGAGTTGAAAAATAAAATATAATTAATTATTTACACCTACTGTAATCTATTATGTTTGGTGGTTAGTGATAAAAAAAACCTAAGACTTTGGGATGGTGAAGAAAAAACCTAAAATAGTTACCGTTCATTTATAGTCTTTTAACTCTGTGGCTTACTGACGAAGAAATATGAAATTTCGTGATGGAAAACAAATATATTTACTATATTTACATCTAACTTACCATAATTCAATGTGAAAAACGTAAATATGAATTAATTTGAGATTGATTATTTAATTTTAATTTTTACCTATATTATATAAAATATATGTCATGGATTATAGTCTTTTAACTTTGTTTTTTAGTGCGGATAAACCTAAAATTTTGCGAAGGAGTTGAAAAATAAAATATAATTAATTTTTTACACCTACTGTAATCTATTATGTTTGGTGCTTAGTGGTAAAAAAAACCTAACACTTTGGGATGGTCAAGAAAAAACCTAAAATATTTGTCATTCATTTATAGGATTTTAACTTTGGGGCTTACTGACGAAGAAACATGAAATTTCGTGATGGAGAAGAAACATATTGAATATATTTACGTCTAATTTACCATAACTCAATATGAAAATGGTAAATATAATTAATTTGAGCCTGATTATTTAATTTTAATTTTTACCTGTATTATATAAAATATAAGTCATGGATTATAGTCTTTTAACTTTGTTTTTTAGTGGGGATAAACCTAAAATTTTGTGATGGAGTTGAAAAAGAAAATATAATTAATTTTTTACACCTACTGTAATCTATTATGTTTGGTGATTAGTGATAAAAAAAACCTAAGACCTTGGGATGGTGAAGAAAAAACCTAAAATATTTGCCATTAATTTATAGTCTTTTAACTCTGTGGCTTACTGACGAAGAAACATGAAATTTCTTGATAGAAAACAAATATATTTACTATATTTACATCTAATTTACCATAATTCAATGTGAAAAACGTGAATATGAATTAATTTGAGCTTGATTATTTAATTTTAATTTTTACATATATTATATAAAATATATATGTCATGGATTATAGTCTTTTAACTTTGTTTTTTAGTGGGGAAAAACCTAAAATTTGTGATGGAATTGAAAAATAAAATATAATTAACTTTTTACACCTACTGTAATCTATTATGTTTGGTTCTCAGTGATAAAAAAATCTAACATTTTGCGATGGTGATTAAAAAACCTAAAATATTTGTCATTCGTTTATAGTTTTTTAAGTCTGTGGCTTACTGACAACAAAACATGAAATTTCGTGATGGAGAAGAAACAGATTGATTATATTTACATCTAATTTACCATAATTCAATATGAAAATGGTAAATATAAATAAATTTGAGCCTGATTATATAATTTTAATTTTTACCTATATTATATAACATATAAGTCATGGATTATAGTCTTTTAACTTTGTTTTTTAGTGGGGATAAACCTAAAATTTTGTGATTGAGTTGAAAAATAAAATATAATTAATTATTTACACCTACTGTAATCTATTATGTTTGGTGATTAGTGATAAAAAAAACCTAAGACTTTGGGATGGTGAAGAAAAAACCTAAAATAGTTACCGTTCATTTATAGTCTTTTAACTCTGTGGCTTACTGACGAAGAAATATGAAATTTCGTGATGGAAAACAAATATATTTACTATATTTACATCTAACTTACCATAATTCAATGTGAAAAACGTAAATATGAATTAATTTGAGCTTGATTATTTAATTTTAATTTTTACCTATATTATATAAAATATATCTCATGGATTATAGTCTTTTAACTTTGTTTTTTAGTGGGGGTAAACCTAAAATTTTGCGATGGAGTTGAAAAATAAAATATAATTAATTTTTTACACCTACTGTAATCTATTATGTTTGGTGCTTAGTGGTAAAAAAAACCTAACACTTTGGGATGGTCAAGAAAAAACCTAAAATATTTGTCATTCATTTATAGGATTTTAACTTTGGGGCTTACTGACGAAGAAACATGAAATTTCGTGATGGAGAAGAAACATATTGAATATATTTACGTCTAATTTACCATAACTCAATATGAAAATGGTAAATATAATTAATTTGAGCCTGATTATTTATTTTTAATTTTTACCTGTATTATATAAAATATAAGTCATGGATTATAGTCTCTTAACTTTGTTTTTTAGTGGGGATAAACCTAAAATTTTGTGATGGAGTTGAAAAAGAAAATATAATTAATTTTTTACACCTACTGTAATCTATTATGTTTGGTGATTAGTGATAAAAAAACCTAAGACCTTGGGATGGTGAAGAAAAAACCTAAAATATTTGCCATTAATTTATAGTCTTTTAACTCTGTGGCTTACTGACGAAGAAACATGAAATTTCTTGATAGAAAACAAATATATTTGCTATATTTACATCTAATTTACCATAATTCAATGTGAAAAACGTGAATATGAATTAATTTGAGCTTGATTATTTAATTTTAATTTTTTCATATATTATATAAAATATATATGTCATGGATTATAGTCTTTTAACTTTGTTTTTTAGTGGGGAAAAACCTAAAATTTGTGATGGAATTGAAAAATAAAATATAATTAACTTTTTACACCTACTGTAATCTATTATGTTTGGTTCTCAGTGATAAAAAAATTAACATTTTGGGATGGTGATGAAAAAACCTAAAATATTTGTCATTCGTTTATAGTCTTTTAACTCTGTGGCTTACTGACAACAAAACATGAAATTTCGTGATGGAGAAGAAACAGATTGATTATATTTACATCTAATTTACCATAATTCAATATGAAAATGGTAAATATAAATAAATTTGAGCCTGATTATATAATTTTAATTTTTACCTATATTATATAACATATAAGTCATGGATTATAGTCTTTTAACTTTGTTTTTTAGTGGGGATAAACCTAAAATTTTGTGATTGAGTTGAAAAATAAAATATAATTAATTATTTACACCTACTGTAATCTATTATGTTTGGTGATTAGTGATAAAAAAAACCTAAGACTTTGGGATGGTGAAGAAAAAACCTAAAATAGTTACCGTTCATTTATAGTCTTTTAACTCTGTGGCTTACTGACGAAGAAATATGAAATTTCGTGATGGAAAACAAATATATTTACTATATTTACATCTAACTTACCATAATTCAATGTGAAAAACGTAAATATGAATTAATTTGAGCTTGATTATTTAATTTTAGTTTTTACCTATATTATATAAAATATATCTCATGGATTATAGTCTTTTAACTTTGTTTTTTAGTGGGGGTAAACCTAAAATTTTGCGATGGAGTTGAAAAATAAAATATAATTAATTTTTTACACCTACTGTAATCTATTATGTTTGGTGCTTAGTGGTAAAAAAAACCTAACACTTTGGGATGGTCAAGAAAAAACCTAAAATATTTGTCATTCATTTATAGGATTTTAACTTTGGGGCTTACTGACGAAGAAACATGAAATTTCGTGATGGAGAAGAAACATATTGAATATATTTACGTCTAATTTACCATAACTCAATATGAAAATGGTAAATATAATTAATTTGAGCCTGATTATTTAATTTTAATTTTTACCTATATTATATAAAATATAAGTCATGGATTATAGTCTTTTAACATTGTTTTTTAGTGGGGATAAACCTAAAATTTTGTGATGGAGTTGTAAAATAAAATATAATTAATTTTTTACACCTACTGTAATCTATTATGTTTGGTGATTAGTGATAAAAAAACCTAAGACTTTGGGATGGTGAAGAAAAAACCTAAAATATTTGCCATTAATTTATAGTCTTTTAACTCTGTGGCTTACTGACGAAGAAACATGAAATTTCGTGATAGAAAACAAATATATTTACTATATTTACATCTAATTTACCATAATTCAATGTGAAAAACGTGAATATGAATTAATTTGAGCTTGATTATTTAATTTTAATTTTTACATATATTATATAAAATATATATGTCATGGATTATAGTCTTTTAACTTTGTTTTTTAGTGGGGAAAAACCTAAAATTTGTGATGGAATTGAAAAATAAAATATAATTAACTTTTTACACCTACTGTAATCTATTATGTTTGGTTCTCAGTGATAAAAAAATCTAACATTTTGGGATGGTGATGAAAAAACCTAAAATATTTGTCATTCGTTTATTGTCTTTTAACTCTGTGGCTTACTGACAACAAAACATGAAATTTTGTGATGGAGAAGAAACAGATTGATTATATTTACATCTAATTTACCATAATTCAATATGAAAATGGTCAATATAAATAAATTTGAGCCTGCTTATATAATTTTAATTTTTACCTATATTATATAAAATATAAGACATGGATTATAGTCTTTTAACTTTTTTTTTAGTGGGGATAAACCTAAAATTTTGTGATTGAGTTGAAAAATAAAATATAATTAATTATTTATACCTACTGTAATCTATTATGTTTGGTTCTTAGTGATAAAAAAAAAACCTAAGACTTTGGGATGGTGAAGAAAAAACCTAAAATAGTTACCGTTCATTTATAGTCTTTTAACTCTGTGGCTTACTGACGAAGAAACATGAAATTTCGTGATGGAGAAGAAACATATTGAATATATTTACATCTAATTTACCATAATTCAATATGAAAATGGTAAATAAAATAAATTTGAGCCTGATTATTTAATTTGAATTTTTACCTATATTATATAAAATATAAGTCATGGATTGTAGTCTTTTAACTTTATTTTTTAGTGGGGATAAACCAAAAATTTTGTGATAGCATTGAAAAATAAAATATAATTAATTTTTAACACCTACTGTAATATATTATGTTTGGTGATTAGTGATAAATCAAACATAAGACTTTGGGATGGTGAAGAAAAAACCTAAAATATTTGCCAATCATTTATTGTCTTTTAACTCTGTGGCTTACTGACGAAGGAACATGAAATTTCGTGATGGAGAAGAAACATATTGAATATATTTACATCTAATTTACCATAATTCAATATGAAAATGGTAAATATAAATAAATTTGAGCCTGATTATTTAATTTTTATTTTTACCTATATTATATAAAATATAAGTCATGGACTATAGTCTTTTAACTTTATTTTTTAGTCGGGATAAACCTAAAATTTTTTGATGGAGTTGAAAAATAAAATATAATTAATTGTTTACACCTACTGTCATCTATTATGTTTGGTGATTAGTGATAAAAAAAACCTAAGACTTTGGGATGGTGAAGAAAAAACCTAAAATATTTGCCATTCATTTATAGTCTTTTAACTCTGTGGCTTACTAACGAAGAAACATGAAATTTCGTGATGGAGAAGAAACATATTGAATATATTTACATCGAATTTACCATAATTCAATATGAAAATGGTAAATATAAATAAATTTGAGCCTGATTATATAATTTTTATTTTTACCTATATTATATAAAATATAAGTCATGGATTACAGTCTTGTAACTTTGTTTTTTAGTGGGGATAAACCTAAAATTTTGTGATGGAGTTGAAAATTAAAATATAATTAATTTTTTACACCTACTGTAATCTATTATGTTTGGAGCTTAGTGTTAAAAAAAACCTAAGACTTTGGGATAGTGAATAAAAAACCTAAAATATTTGCCATTAATTTATAGTCTTTAAACTCTGTGGCTTACTGACGAAGAAACGTGAAATTTCGTGATGGAGAAGAAACATATTGAATATATTTACATCTAATTTACCATAATTCAATATGAAAATGGTAAATAAAATAAATTTGAGCCTGATTATTTAATTTGAATTTTTACCTATATTATATAAAATATAAGTCATGGATTGAGTCTTTTAACTTTATTTTTTAGTGGGGATAAACCAAAAATTTTGTGATAGAGTTGAAAAATAAAATACAATTAATTGTTAACACCTACTGTAATCTATTATGTTTGGTGATTAGTGATAAAACAAACATAATACTTTGGGATGGTGAAGAAAAAACCTAAAATATTTGCCATTCATTTATAGTCTTTTAACTCTGTGGCTTACTGATGAAGGAACATGAAATTTTGTGATGGAGGAGAAACATATCGAATATATTTACAACTAATTTACCATAATTCAATATGAAAATGGTAAATATAAATAACTTTGAGCCTGATTATTTGATTTTAATTTTTACCTATATTATATAAAATATAAGTCATGGACTATAGTCTTTTAACTTTATATTTTAGTGGGGATAAACCTATAATTTTGTGATGGAGTTGAAAAATAAAATATAATTAATTGTTAACACCTACTGTAATCTATTATGTTTGGTGATTAGTGATAAAACAAACATAAGACTTTGGGATGGTAAAGAAAAAACCTAAAATATTTGCCATTCATTTATAGTCTTTTAAGTCTGTGGCTTACTGACGAAGGAACATAAAATTTCGTGATGGAGAAGAAACATATCGAATATATTTACAACTAATTTACCATAATTCAATATGAAAATGGTAAATATAAATAAATTTGAGCCTGATTGTTTGATTTTAATTTTTACCTATATTATATAAAATATAAGTCATGGACTATAGTCTTTTAACTTTATTTTTTAGTGGGGATAAACCTATAATTTTGTGATGGAGTTGAAAAATAAAATATAATTAATTTTTTACACCTACTGTAATCTATTATGCTTGGTGATTAGTGATAAAAAAAAACCTAAGACTTTGGGATGGTGAAGAAAAAACCTAAAATATTTGCCATTCATTTATAGTCTTTTTAATCTGTGGCTTACTGACAAAGAAACATGAAATTTCGTGATGGAAAACAAATATATTTACTATATTTACATCTAACTTACCAGAATTCAATGTGAAAAACATAAATATGAATTAATTTGTGCTTGATTATTTATATTTAATTTTTACCTATATTATATAAAATATATGTCATGGATTATAGTCTTTTAACTTTGTTTTTTAGTGGGGATAAACCTAAAACTTTGTGATGGAGTTGAAAAATAAAATATAATTAATTTTTTACACCTACTGTAATCTATTATGTTTGGTGCTTAGTGGTAAAAAAAACCTAACACTTTTGGATGGTCAAGAAAAAACCTAAAGTATTTGTCATTCATTTATAGTATTTTAACTCTGTGGCTTAATGACAAAGAAACATGTAATCTCGTGATGGAGAAGAAACATATTGAATATATTTATATCTAATTTACCATAATTCAATATGAAAATGGTAAATATAAATAAATTTGAGCCTGATTATATAATTTTAATTTTTACCTATATTATATAACATATAAGTCATGGATTATAGTCTTTTAACTTTGTTTTTTAGTGGGGATAAACCTAAAATTTTGTGATCTAGTTCAAAAATAAAATATAATTAATTTTTTACACCTACTGTAATCTATTATGTTTGGTGATTAGTGATAAAAAAACCTAAGACTTTGGGATGGTGAAGAAAAAACCTAAAATATTTGTCATTCATTTATAGTATTTTAACTTTGTGGCTTAATGACAAAGAAACATGAAATTTCGTGATGGAGAAGAAACATATTGAATATATTTATATCTAATTTACCATAATTCAATATGAAAATGGTAAATATAAATAAATTTGAGCCTGATTATATCATTTTAATTTTTACCTATATTATATAAAATATAAGTCATGGATTATAGTCTTTTAACTTTGTTTTTTAGTGGGGACAAACCTAAAATTTTGTGATGGAGTTGAAAAATAAAATATAATTACTTTTTTACACCTACTGTAATCTATTATGTTTGCTGATTAGTGATAAGAAAACCTAAGACTTTGGGATGGTGAAGAAAAAACCTAAAATATTTGCCATTCATTTATAGTCTTTTAACTCCTTGGCTTACTGACGAAGAAACATGAAATTTCGTGATTGAAAACAAATATATTTACTATATTTATATCTAACTTACCATAATTCAATGTGAAAAACGTAAATATGAATAAATTTGAGCTTGATTATTTAATTTTAATTTTTACCTATATTATATAAAATATATGTCATGGATTATAGTCTTTTAACTTTGTTTTTTAGTGGGGATAAACCTAAAATTTTGTGATGGAGTTGAAAAATAACATATATAATTAATTTTTTACACCTACTGTAATCTATTATGTTTGGTGATTAGTGATAAGAAAACCTAACACTTTGAGATGGTCAAGAAAAAACCTAAAATATTTGTCATTCATTTATAGTCTTTTAACTCTGTGGCTTACTGACGAATAAACATGAAATTTTGTGATGGAGAAGAAACATATTGAATATATTTACATTGAATTTACCATAATTCAATATGAAAATGGTAAATATAAATAAATTTGAGTCTGATTATATAATTTTAATTTTTACCTATATTATATAAAATATAAGTCATGGATTATAGTCTTTTAACTTTGTTTTTTAGTGGGGATAAACCTAGAATTTTGTGATGGAGTTGAAAAATAAAATATAATTAATTTTTTACACCTACTGTAATCTATTATGTTTGGTGCTTAGTGGTAAAAAAAACATAACACTTTGGGATGGGGAAGAAAAAACCTAAAATATTTGTCATTCATTTATAGTCTTTTAACTTTGTGGCTTACTGACGAAGAAACATGAAATTTCGTGATGGAGAAGAAACATATTGAATATATTTACATCAATTTACCATAATAAAATGTGAAAAACGTGAATATGAATTAATTTGAGCTTGATTATTTAATTTTAATTTTTACATATATTATATAAAATATATGTCATGGATTATAGTCTTTTAAATTTGTTTTTTAGTGGGGAAAAACCTAAAATTTTGTGATGGAGTTGAAAAATAAAATATAATTAACTTTTTACATCTACTGTAATCTATTATGTTTGGTTCTCAGTGATAAAAAAATCTAACATTTTGGGATGGTGATGAAAAAACCTAAAATATTGGTCATTCGTTTATAGTCTTTTAACTCTGTGGCTTACTAACAAAGAAACCTGAAATTTCGTGATGGAGAAGAAACATATTGTTTATATTTACATCTAATTTACCATAATTCAATATGAAAATGGTAAATATAAATAAATTTGAGCCTGATTATTTAATTTTAATTTTTACCTATATTATATAACATATAAGTCATGGATTATAGTGTTTTAACTTTGTTTTTTAGTGGGGATAAACCTAAAATTTTGTGATGGAGTTGAAAAATAAAATATAATTAATTTTTTACACCTACTATAATCTATTATGTTTCGTGCTTAGTGATAAAAAAAAACCAAGACTTTGGGATGGTGAAGAAAAAACCTAAAATATTTGTCATTCATTTATAGTATTTTAACTTTGTGGCTTAATGACAAAGAAACATGAAATTTCGTGATGGAGAAGAAACATATTGAATATATTTATATCTAATTTACCATAATTCAATATGAAAATGGTAAATATAAATAAATTTGAGCCTGGTTATATAATTTTAATTTTTACCTATATTATATAAAATATAAGTCATGGATTATAGTCTTTTAACTTTGTTTTTTAGTGGGTATAAACCTAAAATTTTGTGATGGAGTTGAAAAATAAAATATAATTAATTTTTTACACCTACTGTAATCTATTATGTTTGGTGCTTAGTGGTAAAAAAAACATAACACTTTGGGATGGGGAAGAAAAAACCTAAAATATTTGTCATTCATTTATAGTCTTTTAACTTTGTGGCTTACTGACGAAGAAACATGAAATTTCGTGATGGAGAAGAAACATATTGAATAAACATGAAATTTCATGATGGTCAAGAAAAAACCTAAAATATTTGTCATTCATTTATAGTCTTTTAACTCTGTGGCTTACTGACGAATAAACATGAAATTTTGTGATGGAGAAGAAACATATTGAATATATTTACATTGAATTTACCATAATTCAATATGAAAATGGTAAATATAAATAAATTTGAGTCTGATTATATAATTTTAATTTTTACCTATATTATATAAAATATAAGTCATGGATTATAGTCTTTTAACTTTGTTTTTTAGTGGGGATAAACCTAGAATTTTGTGATGGAGTTGAAAAATAAAATATAATTAATTTTTTACACCTACTGTAATCTATTATGTTTGGTGCTTAGTGGTAAAAAAAACATAACACTTTGGGATGGGGAAGAAAAAACCTAAAATATTTGTCATTCATTTATAGTCTTTTAACTTTGTGGCTTACTGACGAAGAAACATGAAATTTCGTGATGGAGAAGAAACATATTGAATATATTTACATCAATTTACCATAATAAAATGTGAAAAACGTGAATATGAATTAATTTGAGCTTGATTATTTAATTTTAATTTTTACATATATTATATAAAATATATGTCATGGATTATAGTCTTTTAAATTTGTTTTTTAGTGGGGAAAAACCTAAAATTTTGTGATGGAGTTGAAAAATAAAATATAATTAACTTTTTACATCTACTGTAATCTATTATGTTTGGTTCTCAGTGATAAAAAAATCTAACATTTTGGGATGGTGATGAAAAAACCTAAAATATTGGTCATTCGTTTATAGTCTTTTAACTCTGTGGCTTACTAACAAAGAAACCTGAAATTTCGTGATGGAGAAGAAACATATTGTTTATATTTACATCTAATTTACCATAATTCAATATGAAAATGGTAAATATAAATAAATTTGAGCCTGATTATTTAATTTTAATTTTTACCTATATTATATAACATATAAGTCATGGATTATAGTGTTTTAACTTTGTTTTTTAGTGGGGATAAACCTAAAATTTTGTGATGGAGTTGAAAAATAAAATATAATTAATTTTTTACACCTACTATAATCTATTATGTTTCGTGCTTAGTGATAAAAAAAAACCAAGACTTTGGGATGGTGAAGAAAAAACCTAAAATATTTGTCATTCATTTATAGTATTTTAACTTTGTGGCTTAATGACAAAGAAACATGAAATTTCGTGATGGAGAAGAAACATATTGAATATATTTATATCTAATTTACCATAATTCAATATGAAAATGGTAAATATAAATAAATTTGAGCCTGGTTATATAATTTTAATTTTTACCTATATTATATAAAATATAAGTCATGGATTATAGTCTTTTAACTTTGTTTTTTAGTGGGTATAAACCTAAAATTTTGTGATGGAGTTGAAAAATAAAATATAATTAATTTTTTACACCTACTGTAATCTATTATGTTTGGTGCTTAGTGGTAAAAAAAACATAACACTTTGGGATGGGGAAGAAAAAACCTAAAATATTTGTCATTCATTTATAGTCTTTTAACTTTGTGGCTTACTGACGAAGAAACATGAAATTTCGTGATGGAGAAGAAACATATTGAATAAACATGAAATTTCATGATGGTCAAGAAAAAACCTAAAATATTTGTCATTCATTTATAGTCTTTTAACTCTGTGGCTTACTGACGAATAAACATGAAATTTTGTGATGGAGAAGAAACATATTGAATATATTTACATTGAATTTACCATAATTCAATATGAAAATGGTAAATATAAATAAATTTGAGTCTGATTATATAATTTTAATTTTTACCTATATTATATAAAATATAAGTCATGGATTATAGTCTTTTAACTTTGTTTTTTAGTGGGGATAAACCTAGAATTTTGTGATGGAGTTGAAAAATAAAATATAATTAATTTTTTACACCTACTGTAATCTATTATGTTTGGTGCTTAGTGGTAAAAAAAACATAACACTTTGGGATGGGGAAGAAAAAACCTAAAATATTTGTCATTCATTTATAGTCTTTTAACTTTGTGGCTTACTGACGAAGAAACATGAAATTTCGTGATGGAGAAGAAACATATTGAATATATTTACATCAATTTACCATAATAAAATGTGAAAAACGTGAATATGAATTAATTTGAGCTTGATTATTTAATTTTAATTTTTACATATATTATATAAAATATATGTCATGGATTATAGTCTTTTAAATTTGTTTTTTAGTGGGGAAAAACCTAAAATTTTGTGATGGAGTTGAAAAATAAAATATAATTAACTTTTTACATCTACTGTAATCTATTATGTTTGGTTCTCAGTGATAAAAAAATCTAACATTTTGGGATGGTGATGAAAAAACCTAAAATATTGGTCATTCGTTTATAGTCTTTTAACTCTGTGGCTTACTAACAAAGAAACCTGAAATTTCGTGATGGAGAAGAAACATATTGTTTATATTTACATCTAATTTACCATAATTCAATATGAAAATGGTAAATATAAATAAATTTGAGCCTGATTATTTAATTTTAATTTTTACCTATATTATATAACATATAAGTCATGGATTATAGTGTTTTAACTTTGTTTTTTAGTGGGGATAAACCTAAAATTTTGTGATGGAGTTGAAAAATAAAATATAATTAATTTTTTACACCTACTATAATCTATTATGTTTCGTGCTTAGTGATAAAAAAAAACCAAGACTTTGGGATGGTGAAGAAAAAACCTAAAATATTTGTCATTCATTTATAGTATTTTAACTTTGTGGCTTAATGACAAAGAAACATGAAATTTCGTGATGGAGAAGAAACATATTGAATATATTTATATCTAATTTACCATAATTCAATATGAAAATGGTAAATATAAATAAATTTGAGCCTGGTTATATAATTTTAATTTTTACCTATATTATATAAAATATAAGTCATGGATTATAGTCTTTTAACTTTGTTTTTTAGTGGGTATAAACCTAAAATTTTGTGATGGAGTTGAAAAATAAAATATAATTAATTTTTTACACCTACTGTAATCTATTATGTTTGGTGCTTAGTGGTAAAAAAAACATAACACTTTGGGATGGGGAAGAAAAAACCTAAAATATTTGTCATTCATTTATAGTCTTTTAACTTTGTGGCTTACTGACGAAGAAACATGAAATTTCGTGATGGAGAAGAAACATATTGAATAAACATGAAATTTCATGATGGTCAAGAAAAAACCTAAAATATTTGTCATTCATTTATAGTCTTTTAACTCTGTGGCTTACTGACGAATAAACATGAAATTTTGTGATGGAGAAGAAACATATTGAATATATTTACATTGAATTTACCATAATTCAATATGAAAATGGTAAATATAAATAAATTTGAGTCTGATTATATAATTTTAATTTTTACCTATATTATATAAAATATAAGTCATGGATTATAGTCTTTTAACTTTGTTTTTTAGTGGGGATAAACCTAGAATTTTGTGATGGAGTTGAAAAATAAAATATAATTAATTTTTTACACCTACTGTAATCTATTATGTTTGGTGCTTAGTGGTAAAAAAAACATAACACTTTGGGATGGGGAAGAAAAAACCTAAAATATTTGTCATTCATTTATAGTCTTTTAACTTTGTGGCTTACTGACGAAGAAACATGAAATTTCGTGATGGAGAAGAAACATATTGAATATATTTACATCAATTTACCATAATAAAATGTGAAAAACGTGAATATGAATTAATTTGAGCTTGATTATTTAATTTTAATTTTTACATATATTATATAAAATATATGTCATGGATTATAGTCTTTTAAATTTGTTTTTTAGTGGGGAAAAACCTAAAATTTTGTGATGGAGTTGAAAAATAAAATATAATTAACTTTTTACATCTACTGTAATCTATTATGTTTGGTTCTCAGTGATAAAAAAATCTAACATTTTGGGATGGTGATGAAAAAACCTAAAATATTGGTCATTCGTTTATAGTCTTTTAACTCTGTGGCTTACTAACAAAGAAACCTGAAATTTCGTGATGGAGAAGAAACATATTGTTTATATTTACATCTAATTTACCATAATTCAATATGAAAATGGTAAATATAAATAAATTTGAGCCTGATTATTTAATTTTAATTTTTACCTATATTATATAACATATAAGTCATGGATTATAGTGTTTTAACTTTGTTTTTTAGTGGGGATAAACCTAAAATTTTGTGATGGAGTTGAAAAATAAAATATAATTAATTTTTTACACCTACTATAATCTATTATGTTTCGTGCTTAGTGATAAAAAAAAACCAAGACTTTGGGATGGTGAAGAAAAAACCTAAAATATTTGTCATTCATTTATAGTATTTTAACTTTGTGGCTTAATGACAAAGAAACATGAAATTTCGTGATGGAGAAGAAACATATTGAATATATTTATATCTAATTTACCATAATTCAATATGAAAATGGTAAATATAAATAAATTTGAGCCTGGTTATATAATTTTAATTTTTACCTATATTATATAAAATATAAGTCATGGATTATAGTCTTTTAACTTTGTTTTTTAGTGGGTATAAACCTAAAATTTTGTGATGGAGTTGAAAAATAAAATATAATTAATTTTTTACACCTACTGTAATCTATTATGTTTGGTGCTTAGTGGTAAAAAAAACATAACACTTTGGGATGGGGAAGAAAAAACCTAAAATATTTGTCATTCATTTATAGTCTTTTAACTTTGTGGCTTACTGACGAAGAAACATGAAATTTCGTGATGGAGAAGAAACATATTGAATAAACATGAAATTTCATGATGGTCAAGAAAAAACCTAAAATATTTGTCATTCATTTATAGTCTTTTAACTCTGTGGCTTACTGACGAATAAACATGAAATTTTGTGATGGAGAAGAAACATATTGAATATATTTACATTGAATTTACCATAATTCAATATGAAAATGGTAAATATAAATAAATTTGAGTCTGATTATATAATTTTAATTTTTACCTATATTATATAAAATATAAGTCATGGATTATAGTCTTTTAACTTTGTTTTTTAGTGGGGATAAACCTAGAATTTTGTGATGGAGTTGAAAAATAAAATATAATTAATTTTTTACACCTACTGTAATCTATTATGTTTGGTGCTTAGTGGTAAAAAAAACATAACACTTTGGGATGGGGAAGAAAAAACCTAAAATATTTGTCATTCATTTATAGTCTTTTAACTTTGTGGCTTACTGACGAAGAAACATGAAATTTCGTTATGGAGAAGAAACATATTGAATATATTTACATCAATTTACCATAATAAAATGTGAAAAACGTGAATATGAATTAATTTGAGCTTGATTATTTAATTTTAATTTTTACATATATTATATAAAATATATGTCATGGATTATAGTCTTTTAAATTTGTTTTTTAGTGGGGAAAAACCTAAAATTTTGTGATGGAGTTGAAAAATAAAATATAATTAACTTTTTACATCTACTGTAATCTATTATGTTTGGTTCTCAGTGATAAAAAAATCTAACATTTTGGGATGGTGATGAAAAAACCTAAAATATTGGTCATTCGTTTATAGTCTTTTAACTCTGTGGCTTACTAACAAAGAAACCTGAAATTTCGTGATGGAGAAGAAACATATTGTTTATATTTACATCTAATTTACTATAATTCAATATGAAAATGGTAAATATAAATAAATTTGTGCCTGATTATTTAATTTTAATTTTTACCTATATTATATAACATATAAGTCATGGACTATAGTCTTTTAACTTTATTTTTTAGTGGGGATAAACCAAAAATTTTGTGATGGAGTTGAAAAATAAAATATAATTAATTTTTAACACCTACTGTAATCTATTATGTTTGGTGATTAGTGATAAAGAAAACCTAAGACTTTGGGATGGTGAAGAAAAAACCTAAAATATTTGCCATTCATTTATAGTCTTTTAACTTTGTGGCTTACTGACGAAGAAACATGAAATTTCGTGATGGAAAACAAATATCTTTACTATATTTAAATCTAACTTACCATAATTCAATGTGAAAAACGTAAATATGAATTAATTTGAGCTTGATTATTTAATTTTAATTTTTACCTATATTATATAAAATATATGTCATGGATTATAGTCTTTTAACTTTGTTTTTTAGTGGGGATAAACCTAAAATTTTGTGATGGAGTTGAAAAATAACATATATAATTAATTTTTTACACCTACTGTAATCTATTATGTTTGGTGCTTAGTGGTAAAAAAAACCTAACACTTTGAGATGGTCAAGAAAAAACCTAAAATATTTGTCATTCATTTATAGTCTTTTAACTCTGTGGCTTACTGACGAATAAACATGAAATTTTGTGATGGAGAAGAAACATATTGAATATATTTACATCGAATTTACCATAATTCAATATGAAAATGGTAAATATAAATAAATTTGAGCCTGATTATATAATTTTAATTTTTACCTATATTATATAAAATATAAGTCATGGATTATAGTCTTTTAACTTTGTTTTTTAGTGGGGATAAACCTAGAATTTTGTGATGGAGTTGAAAAATAAAATATAATTAATTTTTTACACCTACTGTAATCTATTATGTTTGGTGCTTAGTGGTAAAAAAAACATAACACTTTGGGATGGGGAAGAAAAAACCTAAAATATTTGTCATTCATTTATAGTCTTTTAACTTTGTGGCTTACTGACGAAGAAACATGAAATTTTATGATGGAGAAGAAACATATTGAATATATTTACATCTAATTTACCATAATTCAATATGAAAATGGTAAATATAAATAAATTTGAGCCTGATTATTTAATTTTAATTTTTACCTATATTATATAAAATATATGTCATGGATTATAGTCTTTTAACTTTGTTTTTTAGTGGGGAAAAACCTAAAATTTTGTGATGGAGTTGAAAAATAAAATATAATTAACTATTTACATCTACTGTAATCTATTATGGTTGGTTCTCAGTGATAAAAAAATCTAACATTTTGGGATGGTGATGAAAAAACCTAAAATATTTGTCATTCATTTATAGTCTTTTAACTCTGTGGCTTACTGACAAAGAAACATGAAATTTTGTGATGGAGAAGAAACATGTTGATTATATTTACGTATAATTTACTATAATTCAATATGAAAATGGTAAATATAAATAAATTTGAGCCTGATTATTTAATTTTAATTTTTACCTATATTATATAAAATATAAGTGATGGACTATAGTCTTTTAACTTTATTTTTTAGTGGGGATAAACCAAAAATTTTGTGATGGAGTTGAAAAATAAAATATAATTAATTTTTAACACCTACTGTAATCTATTATGTTTGGTGATTAGTGATAAAGAAAACCTAAGACTTTGGGATGGTGAAGAAAAAACATTTGCCATTCATTTATAGTCTTTTAACTTTGTGGCTTACTGACGAAGAAATATGAAATTTCGTGATGGAGAAGAAACATATTGAATATATTTACATCTAATTTACCATAATTCAATATGAAAATGGTAAATATAAATAAATTTGAGCCTGATTTTTTAATTTTAATTTTTACCTATATTATATAAAATATAAGTCATGGACTATAGTCTTTTAACTTTATTTTTTAATAGGGATAAACCTAAAATTTTGTGATGGAGTTGAAAAATAAAATATAATTAATTTTTTACACCTACTGTAATCTATTATGGTTGGTGATTTGTGATAAAAAACCTAAGACTTTGGGATGGTGAAGAAAAAACCTAAAATATTTGCCATTCATTTATAGTCTTTTAACTCTGTGGCTTACTGACGAAGAAACATGAAATTTGGTGATGGAAAACAAATATATTTACTATATTTACATCTAACTTACCATAATTCAATGTGAAAAACATAAATATGAATTAATTTGAGCTTGATTATTTAATTTTAATTTTTACCTATATTATATAAAATATATGTCATGGATTATAGTCTTTTAACTTTGTTTTTTAGTGGGGAAAAACCTAAAATTTTGTGATGGAGTTGAAAAATAAAATATAATTAACTATTTACATCTACTGTAATCTATTATGGTTGGTTCTCAGTGATAAAAAAATCTAACATTTTGGGATGGTAATGAAAAAACCTAAAATATTTGTCATTCATTTATAGTCTTTTAACTCTGTGGCTTACTGACAAAGAAACATGAAATTTCGTGATGGAGAAGAAACATATTGATTATATTTACGTATAATTTACTATAATTCAATATGAAAATGGTAAATATAAATAAATTTGAGCCTGATTATTTAATTTTAATTTTTACCTATATTATATAAAATATAAGTGATGGACTATAGTCTTTTAACTTTATTTTTTAGTGGGGATAAACCAAAAATTTTGTGATGGAGTTGAAAAATAAAATATAATTAATTTTTAACACCTACTGTAATCTATTATGTTTGGTGATTAGTGATAAAGAAAACCTAAGACTTTGGGATGGTGAAGAAAAAACCTAAAATATTTGCCATTCATTTATAGTCTTTTAACTTTGTGGCTTACTGACGAAGAAACATGAAATTTTGTGATGGAGAAGAAACATATTGAATATATTTACATCTAATTTACCATAATTCAATATGAAAATGGTAAATATAAATAAATTTGAGCCTGGTTATATAATTTTAATTTTTACCTATATTATATAAAATATAAGTCATGGATTATAGTCTTTTAACTTTGTTTTTTAGTGGGTATAAACCTAAAATTTTGTGATGGAGTTGAAAAATAAAATATAATTACTTTTTTACACCTACTGTAATCTATTATGTTTGGTGATTAGTGATAAAAAAACCTAAGACTCTGGGATGGTGAAGAAAAAACCTAAAATATTTGCCATTCATTTATAGTCTTTTAACTTTGTGGCTTACTGACGAAGAAACATGAAATTTCGTGATGGAAAACAAATATCTTTACTATATTTAAATCTAACTTACCATAATTCAATGTGAAAAACGTAAATATGAATTAATTTGAGCTTGATTATTTAATTTTAATTTTTACCTATATTATATAAAATATATGTCATGGATTATAGTCTTTTAACTTTGTTTTTTAGTGGGGATAAACCTAAAATTTTGTGATGGAGTTGAAAAATAACATATATAATTAATTTTTTACACCTACTGTAATCTATTATGTTTGGTGCTTAGTGGTAAAAAAAACCTAACACTTTGAGATGGTCAAGAAAAAACCTAAAATATTTGCCATTCATTTATAGTCTTTTAACTCTGTGGCTTACTGACGAATAAACATGAAATTTTGTGATGGAGAAGAAACATATTGAATATATTTACATCGAATTTACCAGAATTCAATATGAAAATGGTAAATATAAATATATTTGAGCCTGATTATATAATTTTAATTTTTACCTATATTATATAAAATATAAGTCATGGATTATAGTCTTTTAACTTTGTTTTTTAGTGGGGATAAACCTAGAATTTTGTGATGGAGTTGAAAAATAAAATATAATTAATTTTTTACACCTACTGTAATCTATTATGTTTGGTGCTTAGTGGTAAAAAAAACATAACACTTTGGGATGGGGAAGAAAAAACCTAAAATATTTGTCATTCATTTATAGTCTTTTAACTTTGTGGCTTACTGACGAAGAAACATGAAATTTCGTGATGGAAAACAAATATATTTACTATATTTACATCTAACTTACCATAATTCAATGTGAAAAACGTAAATATGAATTAATTTGAGCTTAATTATTTAATTTTAATTTTTACCAAAATTATATAAAATATATGTCATGGATTATAGTCTTTTAACTTTGTTTTTTAGTGGGGAAAAACCTAAAATTTTGTGATGGAGTTGAAAAATAAAATATTATTAACTATTTACATCTACTGTAATCTATTATGGTTGGTTCTCAGTGATAAAAAAATCGAACATTTTGGGATGGTGATGAAAAAACCTAAAATATTTGTCATTCATTTATAGTCTTTTAACTCTGTGGCTTACTGACAAAGAAACATGATATTTCGTGATGGAGAAGAAACATATTGATTATATTTACATCTAATTTACCATAATTCAATATGAAAATGGTAAATATAAATAAATTTGAGCCTGATTATTTAATTTTAATTTTTACCTATATTATATAAAATATAAGTGATGGACTATAGTCTTTTAACTTTATTTTTTAGTGGGGATAAACCAAAAATTTTGCGATGGAGTTGAAAAATAAAATATAATTAATTTTTAACACCTATTGTAGTCTATTATGTTTGGTGATTAGTGATAAAAAAAACCTAAGACTTTGGGATGGTGAAGAAAAAACCTAAAATATTTGCCATTCATTTATAGTCTTTTAACTCTGTGGCTTACTGACGAAGAAACATGAAATTTCGTGATGGAGAAGAAACATATTGAATATATTTACATCTAATTTACCATAATTCAATATGAAAATGGTAAATATAAATAAATTTGAGCCTGATTATTTAATTTTAATTTTTACCTATATTATATAAAATATAAGTCATGGACTATAGTCTTTTAACTTTATTTTTTAATAGGGATAAACCTAAAATTTTGTGATGGAGTTGAAAAATAAAATATAATTAATTTTTTACACCTAATGTAATCTATTATGTTTGGTGATTTGTGATAAAAAACCTAAGACTTTGGGATGGTGAAGAAAAAACCTAAAATATTTGCCATTCATTTATAGTCTTTTAACTCTGTGGCTTACTGACGAAGAAACATGAAATTTTGTGATAGAAAGCAAATATATTTACTATATTTTCATCTAACTTACCATAATTCAATGTGAAAAACGCAAATATGAATTAATTTGAGCTTGATTATTTAATTTTAAATTTTACCTATATTATATAAAATATATGTCATGGATTATAGTCTTTTAACTTTGTTTTTTAGTGGGGATAAACCAAAAATTTTGTGATGGAGTTGAAAAATAAAATATAATTAATTTTTTACACCTACTGTAATCTATTGTGTTTGGTGCTTAGTGGTAAAAAAAACCTAACACTTTGAGATGGTCAAGAAAAAACCTAAAATATTTGTCATTCATTTATAGTCTTTTAACTTTGTGGCTTACTAACGAAGAAACATGAAATTTGGTGATGGAGAAGAAACATATTGAATATATTTACATCTAATTTACCATAATTCAATACGAAAATGGTAAATATAAATAAATTTGAGCCTGATTATTTAATTTTAATTTTTACCTATATTATATAAAATATAAGTCTTGGATTATAGTCTTTTAACTTTATTTTTTAGTGGGGATAAACTTAAAATTTTGTGATGGAGTTGAAAAATAAAATATAATTAATTTTTTACACCTACTGTAATCTATTATGTTTGGTGATTAGTGATAAAAAAAACCTAAGACTTTGGGATGGTGAAGAAAAAACCTAAAATATTTGCCACGCATTTATAGTCTTTTAACTTTGTGGCTTACTAACGAAGAAACATGAAATTTCGTGATGGAAAACAAATATATTTACTATATTTACATCTAACTTACCATAATTCAATGTGAAAAACGTAAATATGAATTAATTTGAGCTTAATTATTTAATTTTAATTTTTACCAAAATTATATAAAATATATGTCATGGATTATAGTCTTTTAACTTTGTTTTTTAGTGGGGAAAAACCTAAAATTTTGTGATGGAGTTGAAAAATAAAATATTATTAACTATTTACATCTACTGTAATCTTTTATGGTTGGTTCTCAGTGATAAAAAAATCGAACATTTTGGGATGGTGATGAAAAAACCTAAAATATTTGTCATTCATTTATAGTCTTTTAACTCTGTGGCTTACTGACAAAGAAACATGATATTTCGTGATGGAGAAGAAACATATTGATTATATTTACATCTAATTTACCATAATTCAATATGAAAATGGTAAATATAAATAAATTTGAGCCTGATTATTTAATTTTAATTTTTACCTATATTATATAAAATATAAGTGATGGACTATAGTCTTTTAACTTTATTTTTTAGTGGGGATAAACCAAAAATTTTGCGATGGAGTTGAAAAATAAAATATAATTAATTTTTAACACCTATTGTAGTCTATTATGTTTGGTGATTAGTGATAAAAAAAACCTAAGACTTTGGGATGGTGAAGAAAAAACCTAAAATATTTGCCATTCATTTATAGTCTTTTAACTCTGTGGCTTACTGACGAAGAAACATGAAATTTCGTGATGGAGAAGAAACATATTGAATATATTTACATCTAATTTACCATAATTCAATATGAAAATGGTAAATATAAATAAATTTGAGCCTGATTATTTAATTTTAATTTTTACCTATATTATATAAAATATAAGTCATGGACTATAGTCTTTTAACTTTATTTTTTAATAGGGATAAACCTAAAATTTTGTGATGGAGTTGAAAAATAAAATATAATTAATTTTTTACACCTAATGTAATCTATTATGTTTGGTGATTTGTGATAAAAAACCTAAGACTTTGGGATGGTGAAGAAAAAACCTAAAATATTTGCCATTCATTTATAGTCTTTTAACTCTGTGGCTTACTGACGAAGAAACATGAAATTTTGTGATAGAAAGCAAATATATTTACTATATTTTCATCTAACTTACCATAATTCAATGTGAAAAACGCAAATATGAATTAATTTGAGCTTGATTATTTAATTTTAAATTTTACCTATATTATATAAAATATATGTCATGGATTATAGTCTTTTAACTTTGTTTTTTAGTGGGGATAAACCAAAAATTTTGTGATGGAGTTGAAAAATAAAATATAATTAATTTTTTACACCTACTGTAATCTATTGTGTTTGGTGCTTAGTGGTAAAAAAAACCTAACACTTTGAGATGGTCAAGAAAAAACCTAAAATATTTGTCATTCATTTATAGTCTTTTAACTTTGTGGCTTACTAACGAAGAAACATGAAATTTGGTGATGGAGAAGAAACATATTGAATATATTTACATCTAATTTACCATAATTCAATACGAAAATGGTAAATATAAATAAATTTGAGCCTGATTATTTAATTTTAATTTTTACCTATATTATATAAAATATAAGTCTTGGATTATAGTCTTTTAACTTTATTTTTTAGTGGGGATAAACTTAAAATTTTGTGATGGAGTTGAAAAATAAAATATAATTAATTTTTTACACCTACTGTAATCTATTATGTTTGGTGATTAGTGATAAAAAAAACCTAAGACTTTGGGATGGTGAAGAAAAAACCTAAAATATTTGCCACGCATTTATAGTCTTTTAACTTTGTGGCTTACTAACGAAGAAACATGAAATTTCGTGATGGAAAACAAATATATTTACTATATTTACATCTAACTTACCATAATTCAATGTGAAAAACGTAAATATGAATTAATTTGAGCTTAATTATTTAATTTTAATTTTTACCAAAATTATATAAAATATATGTCATGGATTATAGTCTTTTAACTTTGTTTTTTAGTGGGGAAAAACCTAAAATTTTGTGATGGAGTTGAAAAATAAAATATTATTAACTATTTACATCTACTGTAATCTATTATGGTTGGTTCTCAGTGATAAAAAAATCGAACATTTTGGGATGGTGATGAAAAAACCTAAAATATTTGTCATTCATTTATAGTCTTTTAACTCTGTGGCTTACTGACAAAGAAACATGATATTTCGTGATGGAGAAGAAACATATTGATTATATTTACATCTAATTTACCATAATTCAATATGAAAATGGTAAATATAAATAAATTTGAGCCTGATTATTTAATTTTAATTTTTACCTATATTATATAAAATATAAGTGATGGACTATAGTCTTTTAACTTTATTTTTTAGTGGGGATAAACCAAAAATTTTGCGATGGAGTTGAAAAATAAAATATAATTAATTTTTAACACCTATTGTAGTCTATTATGTTTGGTGATTAGTGATAAAAAAAACCTAAGACTTTGGGATGGTGAAGAAAAAACCTAAAATATTTGCCATTCATTTATAGTCTTTTAACTCTGTGGCTTACTGACGAAGAAACATGAAATTTCGTGATGGAGAAGAAACATATTGAATATATTTACATCTAATTTACCATAATTCAATATGAAAATGGTAAATATAAATAAATTTGAGCCTGATTATTTAATTTTAATTTTTACCTATATTATATAAAATATAAGTCATGGACTATAGTCTTTTAACTTTATTTTTTAATAGGGATAAACCTAAAATTTTGTGATGGAGTTGAAAAATAAAATATAATTAATTTTTTACACCTAATGTAATCTATTATGTTTGGTGATTTGTGATAAAAAACCTAAGACTTTGGGATGGTGAAGAAAAAACCTAAAATATTTGCCATTCATTTATAGTCTTTTAACTCTGTGGCTTACTGACGAAGAAACATGAAATTTTGTGATAGAAAGCAAATATATTTACTATATTTTCATCTAACTTACCATAATTCAATGTGAAAAACGCAAATATGAATTAATTTGAGCTTGATTATTTAATTTTAAATTTTACCTATATTATATAAAATATATGTCATGGATTATAGTCTTTTAACTTTGTTTTTTAGTGGGGATAAACCAAAAATTTTGTGATGGAGTTGAAAAATAAAATATAATTAATTTTTTACACCTACTGTAATCTATTGTGTTTGGTGCTTAGTGGTAAAAAAAACCTAACACTTTGAGATGGTCAAGAAAAAACCTAAAATATTTGTCATTCATTTATAGTCTTTTAACTTTGTGGCTTACTAACGAAGAAACATGAAATTTGGTGATGGAGAAGAAACATATTGAATATATTTACATCTAATTTACCATAATTCAATACGAAAATGGTAAATATAAATAAATTTGAGCCTGATTATTTAATTTTAATTTTTACCTATATTATATAAAATATAAGTCTTGGATTATAGTCTTTTAACTTTATTTTTTAGTGGGGATAAACTTAAAATTTTGTGATGGAGTTGAAAAATAAAATATAATTAATTTTTTACACCTACTGTAATCTATTATGTTTGGTGATTAGTGATAAAAAAAACCTAAGACTTTGGGATGGTGAAGAAAAAACCTAAAATATTTGCCACGCATTTATAGTCTTTTAACTTTGTGGCTTACTAACGAAGAAACATGAAATTTCGTGATGGAAAACAAATATATTTACTATATTTACATCTAACTTACCATAATTCAATGTGAAAAACGTAAATATGAATTAATTTGAGCTTAATTATTTAATTTTAATTTTTACCAAAATTATATAAAATATATGTCATGGATTATAGTCTTTTAACTTTGTTTTTTAGTGGGGAAAAACCTAAAATTTTGTGATGGAGTTGAAAAATAAAATATTATTAACTATTTACATCTACTGTAATCTATTATGGTTGGTTCTCAGTGATAAAAAAATCGATCATTTTGGGATGGTGATGAAAAAACCTAAAATATTTGTCATTCATTTATAGTCTTTTAACTCTGTGGGTTACTGACAAAGAAACATGATATTTCGTGATGGAGAAGAAACATATTGATTATATTTACATCTAATTTACCATAATTCAATATGAAAATGGTAAATATAAATAAATTTGAGCCTGATTATTTAATTTTAATTTTTACCTATATTATATAAAATATAAGTGATGGACTATAGTCTTTTAACTTTATTTTTTAGTGGGGATAAACCAAAAATTTTGCGATGGAGTTGAAAAATAAAATATAATTAATTTTTAACACCTATTGTAGTCTATTATGTTTGGTGATTAGTGATAAAAAAAACCTAAGACTTTGGGATGGTGAAGAAAAAACCTAAAATATTTGCCATTCATTTATAGTCTTTTAACTCTGTGGCTTACTGACGAAGAAACATGAAATTTCGTGATGGAGAAGAAACATATTGAATATATTTACATCTAATTTACCATAATTCAATATGAAAATGGTAAATATAAATAAATTTGAGCCTGATTATTTAATTTTAATTTTTACCTATATTATATAAAATATAAGTCATGGACTATAGTCTTTTAACTTTATTTTTTAATAGGGATAAACCTAAAATTTTGTGATGGAGTTGAAAAATAAAATATAATTAATTTTTTACACCTAATGTAATCTATTATGTTTGGTGATTTGTGATAAAAAACCTAAGACTTTGGGATGGTGAAGAAAAAACCTAAAATATTTGCCATTCATTTATAGTCTTTTAACTCTGTGGCTTACTGACGAAGAAACATGAAATTTTGTGATAGAAAGCAAATATATTTACTATATTTTCATCTAACTTACCATAATTCAATGTGAAAAACGCAAATATGAATTAATTTGAGCTTGATTATTTAATTTTAAATTTTACCTATATTATATAAAATATATGTCATGGATTATAGTCTTTTAACTTTGTTTTTTAGTGGGGATAAACCAAAAATTTTGTGATGGAGTTGAAAAATAAAATATAATTAATTTTTTACACCTACTGTAATCTATTGTGTTTGGTGCTTAGTGGTAAAAAAAACCTAACACTTTGAGATGGTCAAGAAAAAACCTAAAATATTTGTCATTCATTTATAGTCTTTTAACTCTGTGGCTTACTAACGAAGAAACATGAAATTTGGTGATGGAGAAGAAACATATTGAATATATTTACATCTAATTTACCATAATTCAATATGAAAATGGTAAATATAAATAATTTTGAGCCTGATTATTTAATTTTAATTTTTACCTATATTATATAAAATATAAGTCATGGATTATAGTCTTTTAACTTTATTTTTTAGTGGGGATAAACTTAAAATTTTGTGATGGAGTTGAAAAAGAAAATATAAATAATTTTTTACACCTACTGTAATCTATTCTGTTTGGTGATTAGTGATAAAAAAAGCCTAAGACTTTGGGATGGGGAAGAAAAAACCTAAAATATTTGCCATGCATTTATAGTCTTTTAACTTTGTGGCTTACTAATGAAGAAACATGAAATTTCGTGATGGAAAACAAATATATTTACTATATTTACATCTAACTTACCATAATTCAATGTGAAAAACGTAAATATGAATTAATTTGAGCTTAATTATTTAATTTTAATTTTTACCAAAATTATATAAAATATATGTCATGGATTATAGTCTTTTAACTTTGTTTTTTAGTGGGGAAAAACCTAAAATTTTGTGATGGAGTTGAAAAATAAAATATTATTAACTATTTACATCTACTGTAATCTATTATGGTTGGTTCTCAGTGATAAAAAAATCGAACATTTTGGGATGGTGATGAAAAAACCTAAAATATTTGTCATTCATTTATAGTCTTTTAACTTTGTGGCTTACTAACAAAGAAACATGATATTTCGTGATGGAGAAGAAACATATTGATTATATTTACATCTAATTTACCATAATTCAATATGAAAATGGTAAATATAAATAAATTTGAGCCTGATTATTTAATTTTAATTTTTACCTATATTATATAAAATATAAGTGATGGACTATAGTCTTTTAACTTTATTTTTTAGTGGGGATAAACCAAAAATTTTGCGATGGAGTTGAAAAATAAAATATAATTAATTTTTAACACCTACTGTAGTCTATTATGTTTGGTGATTAGTAATAAAAAAAACCTAAGACTTTGGGATGGTGAAGAAAAAACCTAAAATATTTGCCATTCATTTATAGTCTTTTAACTCTGTGGCTTACTGACGAAAAAACATGAAATTTCGTGATGGAGAAGAAACATATTGAAAATATTTACATCTAATTTACCATAATTCAATATGAAAATGGTAAATATAAATAAATTTGAGCCTGATTATTTCATTTTAATTTTTACCTATATTATATAAAATATAAGTCATGGACTATAGTCTTTTAACTTTATTTTTTAGTGGGGATAAACCTAAAATTTTGTGATGGAGTTGAAAAATAAAATATAATTAATTTTTTACACCTACTGTAATCTATTATGTTTGGTGATTAGTGATAAAAAAAACCTAAGACTTTGGGATGGTGAAGAAAAAACCTAAAATATTTGCCATTCATTTATAGTCTTTTAACTCTGTGGCTTACTGACGAAGAAACATGAAATATCGTGATAGAAAGCAAATATATTTACTATATTTACATCTAACTTACCATAATTCAATGTGAAAAACGTAAATAAGAATTAATTTGAGCTTGATTATTTAATTTTAATTTTTACCTATATTATACAAAATATATGTCATGGATTATAGTCTTTTAACTTTGTTTTTTAGTGGGGATAAACCTAAAATTTTGTGATGGAGTTGAAAAATAAAATATAATTAATTTTTTACACCTACTATAATCTATTAGGTTTGGTGCTTAGTGGTAAAAAAAACCTAACACTTTGGGATGGTCAAGAAAAAACCTAAAATATTTGTCATTCATTTATAGTATTTTAACTCTATGGCTTACTAACGAAGAAACATGAAATTTCATGATGGAGAAGAAACATATTTAATATATTTACATCTAATTTACCATAATTCAATATGAAAATGGTAAATATAAAAAAATTTGAGCCTGATTATTTAATTTTAATTTTTACCTATATTATATAAAATATAAGTCTTGGATTATAGTCTTTTAACTTTATTTTTTAGTGGGGATAAACTTAAAATTTTGTGATGGAGTTGAAAAATAAAATATAATTAATTTTTTACACCTACTGTAATCTATTATGTTTGGTGATTAGTGATAAAAAAAACCTAAGACTTTGGGATGGTGAAGAAAAAACCTAAAATATTTGCCACGCATTTATAGTCTTTTAACTTTGTGGCTTACTAACGAAGAAACATGAAATTTCGTGATGGAAAACAAATATATTTACTATATTTACATCTAACTTACCATAATTCAATGTGAAAAACGTAAATATGAATTAATTTGAGCTTAATTATTTAATTTTAATTTTTACCAATATTATATAAAATATATGTCATGGATTATAGTCTTTTAACTTTGTTTTTTAGTGGGGAAAAACCTAAAATTTTGTGATGGAGTTGAAAAATAAAATATAATTAACTATTTACATCTACTGTAATCTATTATGGTTGGTTCTCAGTGATAAAAAAATCTAACATTTTGGGATGGTGATGAAAAAACCTAAAATATTTGTCATTCATTTATAGTCTTTTAACTCTGTGGCTTACTGACAAAGAAACATGATATTTCGTGATGGAGAAGAAACATATTGATTATATTTACATCTAATTTACCATAATTCAATATGAAAATGGTAAATATAAATAAATTTGAGCCTGATTATTTAATTTTAATTTTTACCTATATTATATAAAATATAAGTGATGGACTATAGTCTTTTAACTTTATTTTTTAGTGGGGATAAACCAAAAATTTTGCGATGGAGTTGAAAAATAAAATATAATTAATTTTTAACACCTACTGTAGTCTATTATGTTTGTTGATTAGTGATAAAAAAAAACCTAAGACTTTGGGATGGTGATGAAAAAACCTAAAATATTTGCCATTCATTTATAGTCTTTTAACTCTGTGGCTTACTGACGAAGAAACATGAAATTTCGTGATGGAGAAGAAACATATTGAAAATATTTACATCTAATTTACCATAATTCAATATGAAAATGGTAAATATAAATAAATTTGAGCCTGATTATTTCATTTTAATTTTTACCTATATTATATAAAATATAAGTCATGGACTATAGTCTTTTAACTTTATTTTTTAGTGGGGATAAACCTAAAATTTTGTGATGGAGTTGAAAAATAAAATATAATAAACTATTTACATCTACTGTAATCTATTATGGTTGGTTCTCAGTGATAAAAAAATCTAACATTTTGGGATGGTGAAGAAAAAACCTAAAATATTTGCCATTCATTTATAGTCTTTTAACTCTGTGGCTTACTGCCAAAGAAACATGATATTTCGTGATGGAGAAGAAACATATTGATTATATTTACATCTAATTTACCATAATTCAATATGAAAATGGTAAATATAAATAAATTTGAGCCTAATTATTTAATTTTAATTTTTACCTATATTATATAAAATATAAGTGATGGACTATAGTCTTTTAACTTTATTTTTTAGTGGGGATAAACCAATAAATTTGTGATGGATTTGAAAAATAAAATATAATTAATTTTTAACACCTACTGTAATCTATTATGTTTGGTGATTAGTGATAAAAAAAACCTAAGACTTTGGGATGGTGAAGAAAAAACCTAAAATATTTGCCAATCATTTATAGTCTTTTAACTCTGTGGCTTACTGACGAAGAAACATGAAATTTCGTGATGGAGAAGAAACATATTGAATATATTTACATCTAATTTACCATAATTCAATATGAAAATGGTAAATATAAATAAATTTGAGCCTGATTATTTAATTTTAATTTTTACCTATATTATATAAAATATAAGTCATGGACTATAGTCTTTTAACTTTATTTTTTAGTGGGGATAAACCAAAAATTTTGTGATGGAGTTGAAAAATAAAATATAATTAATTTTTAACACCTACTGTAATCTATTAAGTTTTGTGATTAGTGATAAAAAAAACCTAAGACTTTGGGATGGTGAAGTAAAAACCTAAAATATTTGCCATTCATTTATAGTCTTTTAACTTTGTGGCTTACTAATGAAGAAACATGAAATTTCGTGATGGAAAACAAATATATTTACTATATTTACATCTAACTTACCATAATTCAATGTGAAAAACGTAAATATGAATTAATTTGAGCTTAACTATTTAATTTTAATTTTTACCAATATTATATAAAATATATGTCATGGATTATAGTCTTTTAACTTTGTTTTTTAGTGGGGAAAAACCTAAAATTTTGTGATGGAGTTGAAAAATAAAATATAATAAACTATTTACATCTACTGTAATCTATTATGGTTGGTTCTCAGTGATAAAAAAATCTAACATTTTGGGATGGTGAAGAAAAAACCTAAAATATTTGCCATTCATTTATAGTCTTTTAACTCTGTGGCTTACTGACGAAGAAACATGAAATTTCGTGATGGAGAAGAAACATATTGAATATATTTACATCTAATTTACCATAATTCAATATGAAAATGGTAAATATAAATAAATTTGAGCCTGATTATTTAATTTTAATTTTTACCTATATTATATAAAATATAAGTGATGGACTATAGTCTTTTAACTTTATTTTTTAGTGGGGATAAACCAAAAAATTTGTGATGGATTTGAAAAATAAAATATAATTAATTTTTAACACCTACTGTAATCTATTATGTTTGGTGATTAGTGATAAAAAAAACCTAAGACTTTGGGATGGTGAAGAAAAAACCTAAAATATTTGCCAATCATTTATAGTCTTTTAACTCTGTGGCTTACTGACGAAGAAACATGAAATTTCGTGATGGAGAAGAAACATATTGAATATATTTACATCTAATTTACCATAATTCAATATGAAAATGGTAAATATAAATAAATTTGAGCCTGATTATTTAATTTTAATTTTTACCTATATTATATAAAATATAAGTCATGGACTATAGTCTTTTAACTTTATTTTTTAGTGGGGATAAACCAAAAATTTTGTGATGGAGTTGAAAAATAAAATATAATTAATTTTTAACACCTACTGTAATCTATTAAGTTTTGTGATTAGTGATAAAAAAAACCTAAGACTTTGGGATGGTGAAGTAAAAACCTAAAATATTTGCCATTCATTTATAGTCTTTTAACTTTGTGGCTTACTAATGAAGAAACATGAAATTTCGTGATGGAAAACAAATATATTTACTATATTTACATCTAACTTACCATAATTCAATGTGAAAAACGTAAATATGAATTAATTTGAGCTTAACTATTTAATTTTAATTTTTACCAATATTATATAAAATATATGTCATGGATTATAGTCTTTTAACTTTGTTTTTTAGTGGGGAAAAACCTAAAATTTTGTGATGGAGTTGAAAAATAAAATATAATAAACTATTTACATCTACTGTAATCTATTATGGTTGGTTCTCAGTGATAAAAAAATCTAACATTTTGGGATGGTGAAGAAAAAACCTAAAATATTTGCCATTCATTTATAGTCTTTTAACTCTGTGGCTTACTGACGAAGAAACATGAAATTTCGTGATGGAGAAGAAACATATTGAATATATTTACATCTAATTTACCATAATTCAATATGAAAATGGTAAATATAAATAAATTTGAGCCTGATTATTTAATTTTAATTTTTACCTATATTATATAAAATATAAGTCATGGACTATAGTCCTTTAACTTTATTTTTTAGTGGGGATAAACCAAAAATTTTGTGATGGAGTTGAAAAATAAAATATAATTAATTTTTAACACCTACTGTAATCTATTAAGTTTTGTGATTAGTGATAAAAAAAAACCTAAGACTTTGGGATGGTGAAGTAAAAACCTAAAATATTTGCCATTTATTTATAGTCTTTTAACTTTGTGGCTTACTAATGAAGAAACATGAAATTTCGTGATGGAAAACAAATATATTTACTATATTTACATCTAACTTACCATAATTCAATGTGAAAAACGTAAATATGAATTAATTTGAGCTTAACTATTTAATTTTAATTTTTACCAATATTATATAAAATATATGTCATGGATTATAGTCTTTTAACTTTGTTTTTTAGTGGGGAAAAACCTAAAATTTTGTGATGGAGTTGAAAAATAAAATATAATAAACTATTTACATCTACTGTAATCTATTATGGTTGGTTCTCAGTGATAAAAAAATCTAACATTTTGGGATGGTGATGAAAAAACCTAAAATGTCATTCATTTATAGTCTTTTAACTCTGTGGCTTACTGACAAAGAAACATGATATTTCGTGATGGAGAAGAAACATATTGATTATATTTACATCTAATTTACCATAATTCAATATGAAAATGGTAAATATAAATAAATTTGAGCCTGATTATTTAATTTTAATTTTTACCTATATTATATAAAATATAAGTGATGGACTATAGTCTTTTAACTTTATTTTTTAGTGGGGATAAACCAAAAATTTTGTGATGGAGTTGAAAAATAAAATATAATTAATTTTTAACACCTACTGTAATCTATTATGTTTGGTGATTAGTGACAAAAAATACCTAAGACTTTGGGATGGTGAAGAAAAAACCTAAAATATTTGCCATTCATTTATAGTCTTTTGACTCTGTGGCTTACTGACGAAGAAACATGAAATTTCATGATGGAGAAGAAACATATTGAATATATTTACATCTAATTTACCATAATTCAATATGAAAATGGTAAATATAAATAAATTTGAGCCTGATTATTTAATTTTAACTTTTACCTATATTATATAAAATATAAGTCATGGACTATAGTCTTTTAACTTTATTTTTTAGTGGGGATAAACCAAAAATTTTGCGATGGAGTTGAAAAATAAAATATAATTAATTTTTAACACCTACTGTAGTCTATTATGTTTGTTGATTAGTGATAAAAAAAACCTAAGACTTTGGGATGGTGATGAAAAAACATAAAAGATTTGCCATTCATTTATAGTCTTTTAACTCTGTGGCTTACTGACGAAGAAACATGAAATTTCGTGATGGAGAAGAAACATATTGAAAATATTTACATCTAATTTACCATAATTCAATATGAAAATGGTAAATATAAATAAATTTGAGCCTGATTATTTCATTTTAATTTTTACCTATATTATATAAAATATAAGTCATGGACTATAGTCTTTTAACTTTATTTTTTAGTGGGGATAAACCTAAAATTTTGTGATGGAGTTGAAAAATAAAATATAATTAATTTTTTACACCTACTGTAATCTATTATGTTTGGTGATTAGTGATAAAAAAAACCTAAGACTTTGGGATGGTGAAGAAAAAACCTAAAATATTTGCCATTCATTTATAGTCTTTTAACTCTGTGGCTTACTGACGAAGAAACATGAAATATTGTGATAGAAAGCAAATATATTTACTATATTTACATCTAACTTACCATAATTCAATGTGAAAAACGTAAATAAGAATTAATTTTAGCTTGATTATTTAATTTTAATTTTTTCCTATATTATACAAAATATATGTCATGGATTATAGTGTTTTAACTTTGTTTTTTAGTGGGGATAAACCTAAAATTTTGTGATGGAGTTGAAAAATAAAATATAATTAATTTTTTACACCTACTATAATCTATTAGGTTTGGTGCTTAGTGGTAAAAAAAACCTAACACTTTGGGATGGTCAAGAAAAAACCTAAAATATTTGTCATTCATTTATAGTATTTTAACTCTATGGCTTACTAACGAAGAAACATGAAATTTCATGATGGAGAAGAAACATATTTAATATATTTACATCTAATTTACCATAATTCAATATGAAAATGGTAAATATAAAAAAATTTGAGCCTGATTATTTAATTTTAATTTTTACCTATATTATATAAAATATAAGTCTTGGATTATAGTCTTTTAACTTTATTTTTTAGTGGGGATAAACTTAAAATTTTGTGATGGAGTTGAAAAATAAAATATAATTAATTTTTTACACCTACTGTAATCTATTATGTTTGGTGATTAGTGATAAAAAAAACCTAAGACGTTGGGATGGTGAAGAAAAAACCTAAAATATTTGCCATGCATTTATAGTCTTTTAACTTTGTGGCTTACTAACGAAGAAACATGAAATTTCGTGATGGAAAACAAATATATTTACTATATTTACATCTAACTTACCATAATTCAATGTGAAAAACGTAAATATGAATTAATTTGAGCTTAATTATTTAATTTTAATTTTTACCAATATTATATAAAATATATGTCATAGATTATAGTCTTTTAACTTTGTTTTTTAGTGGGGAAAAACCTAAAATTTTGTGATGGAGTTGAAAAATAAAATATAATTAACTATTTACATCTACTGTAATCTATTATGGTTGGTTCTCAGTGATAAAAAAATCTAACATTTTGGGATGGTGATGAAAAAACCTAAAATATTTGTCATTCATTTATAGTCTTTTAACTCTGTGGCTTACTGCCAAAGAAACATGATATTTCGTGATGGAGAAGAAACATATTGATTATATTTACATCTAATTTACCATAATTCAATATGAAAATGGTAAATATAAATAAATTTGAGCCTAATTATTTAATTTTAATTTTTACCTATATTATATAAAATATAAGTGATGGACTATAGTCTTTTAACTTTATTTTTTAGTGGGGATAAACCAAAAAATTTGTGATGGATTTGAAAAATAAAATATAATTAATTTTTAACACCTACTGTAATCTATTATGTTTGGTGATTAGTGATAAAAAAAACCTAAGACTTTGGGATGGTGAAGAAAAAACCTAAAATATTTGCCATTCATTTATAGTCTTTTAACTCTGTGGCTTACTGACGAAGAAACATGAAATTTCGTGATGGAGAAGAAACATATTAAATATATTTACATCTAATTTACCATAATTCAATATGAAAATGGTAAATATAAATAAATTTGAGCCTGATTATTTAATTTTAATTTTTACCTATATTATATAAAATATAAGTCATGGACTATAGTCTTTTAACTTTATTTTTTAGTGGGGATAAACCAAAAATTTTGTGATGGAGTTGAAAAATAAAATATAATTAATTTTTAACACCTACTGTAATCTATTAAGTTTTGTGATTAGTGATAAAAAAAACCTAAGACTTTGGGATGGTGAAGTAAAAACCTAAAATATTTGCCATTCATTTATAGTCTTTTAACTTTGTGGCTTACTAATGAAGAAACATGAAATTTCGTGATGGAAAACAAATATATTTACTATATTTACATCTAACTTACCATAATTCAATGTGAAAAACGTAAATATGAATTAATTTGAGCTTAACTATTTAATTTTAATTTTTACCAATATTATATAAAATATATGTCATGGATTATAGTCTTTTAACTTTGTTTTTTAGTGGGGAAAAACCTAAAATTTTGTGATGGAGTTGAAAAATAAAATATAATAAACTATTTACATCTACTGTAATCTATTATGGTTGGTTCTCAGTGATAAAAAAATCTAACATTTTGGGTGGTGAAGAAAAAACCTAAAATATTTGCCATTCATTTATAGTCTTTTAACTCTGTGGCTTACTGACGAAGAAACATGAAATTTCGTGATGGAGAAGAAACATATTGAATATATTTACATCTAATTTACCATAATTCAATATGAAAATGGTAAATATAAATAAATTTGAGCCTGATTATTTAATTTTAATTTTTACCTATATTATATAAAATATAAGTCATGGACTATAGTCTTTTAACTTTATTTTTTAGTGGGGATAAACCAAAAATTTTGTGATGGAGTTGAAAAATAAAATATAATTAATTTTTAACACCTACTGTAATCTATTAAGTTTTGTGATTAGTGATAAAAAAAACCTAAGACTTTGGGATGGTGAAGTAAAAACCTAAAATATTTTCCATTCATTTATAGTCTTTTAACTTTGTGGCTTACTAATGAAGAAACATGAAATTTCGTGATGGAAAACAAATATATTTACTATATTTACATCTAACTTACCATAATTCAATGTGAAAAACGTAAATATGAATTAATTTGAGCTTAACTATTTAATTTTAATTTTTACCAATATTATATAAAATATATGTCATGGATTATAGTCTTTTAACTTTGTTTTTTAGTGGGGAAAAACCTAAAATTTTGTGATGGAGTTGAAAAATAAAATATAATAAACTATTTACATCTACTGTAATCTATTATGGTTGGTTCTCAGTGATAAAAAAATCTAACATTTTGGGATGGTGATGAAAAAACCTAAAATGTCATTCATTTATAGTCTTTTAACTCTGTGGCTTACTGACAAAGAAACATGATATTTCGTGATGGAGAAGAAACATATTGATTATATTTACATCTAATTTACCATAATTCAATATGAAAATGGTAAATATAAATAAATTTGAGCCTGTTTATTTAATTTTAATTTTTACCTATATTATATAAAATATAAGTGATGGACTATAGTCTTTTAACTTTATTTTTTAGTGGGGATAAACCAAAAATTTTGTGATGGAGTTGAAAAATAAAATATAATTAATTTTTAACACCTACTGTAATCTATTATGTTTGGTGATTAGTGACAAAAAATACCTAAGACTTTGGGATGGTGAAGAAAAAACCTAAAATATTTGCCATTCATTTATAGTCTTTTGACTCTATGGCTTACTGACGAAGAAACATGAAATTTCATGATGGAGAAGAAACATATTGAATATATTTACATCTAATTTACCATAATTCAATATGAAAATGGTAAATATAAATAAATTTGAGCCTGATTATTTAATTTTAACTTTTACCTATATTATATAAAATATAAGTCATGGACTATAGTCTTTTAACTTTATTTTTTAGTGGGGATAAACCAAAAATTTTGCGATGGAGTTGAAAAATAAAATATAATTAATTTTTAACACCTACTGTAGTCTATTATGTTTGTTGATTAGTGATAAAAAAAACCTAAGACTTTGGGATGGTGATGAAAAAACCTAAAATATTTGCCATTCATTTATAGTCTTTTAACTCTGTGGCTTACTGACGAAGAAACATGAAATTTCGTGATGGAGAAGAAACATAGTGAAAATATTTACATCTAATTTACCATAATTCAATATGAAAATGGTAAATATAAATAAATTTGAGCCTGATTATTTCATTTTAATTTTTACCTATATTATATAAAATATAAGTCATGGACTATAGTCTTTTAACTTTATTTTTTAATGGGGATAAACCTAAAATTTTGTGATGGAGTTGAAAAATAAAATATAATTAATTTTTTACACCTACTGTAATCTATTATGTTTGGTGATTAGTGATAAAAAAAACCTAAGACTTTGGGATGGTGAAGAAAAAACCTAAAATATTTGCCATTCATTTATAGTCTTTTAACTCTGTGGCTTACTGACGAAGAAACATGAAATATTGTGATAGAAAGCAAATATATTTACTATATTTACATCTAACTTACCATAATTCAATGTGAAAAACGTAAATAAGAATTAATTTTAGCTTGATTATTTAATTTTAATTTTTACCTATATTATACAAAATATATGTCATGGATTATAGTGTTTTAACTTTGTTTTTTAGTGGGGATAAACCTAAAATTTTGTGATGGAGTTGAAAAATAAAATATAATTAATTTTTTACACCTACTATAATCTATTAGGTTTGGTGCTTAGTGGTAAAAAAAACCTAACACTTTGGGATGGTCAAGAAAAAACCTAAAATATTTGTCATTCATTTATAGTATTTTAACTCTATGGCTTACTAACGAAGAAACATGAAATTTCATGATGGAGAAGAAACATATTTAATATATTTACATCTAATTTACCATAATTCAATATGAAAATGGTAAATATAAAAAAATTTGAGCCTGATTATTTAATTTTAATTTTTACCTATATTATATAAAATATAAGTCTTGGATTATAGTCTTTTAACTTTATTTTTTAGTGGGGATAAACTTAAAATTTTGTGATGGAGTTGAAAAATAAAATATAATTAATTTTTTACACCTACTGTAATCTATTATGTTTGGTGATTAGTGATAAAAAAAACCTAAGACGTTGGGATGGTGAAGAAAAAACCTAAAATATTTGCCATGCATTTATAGTCTTTTAACTTTGTGGCTTACTAACGAAGAAACATGAAATTTCGTGATGGAAAACAAATATATTTACTATATTTACATCTAACTTACCATAATTCAATGTGAAAAACGTAAATATGAATTAATTTGAGCTTAATTATTTAATTTTAATTTTTACCAATATTATATAAAATATATGTCATAGATTATAGTCTTTTAACTTTGTTTTTTAGTGGGGAAAAACCTAAAATTTTGTGATGGAGTTGAAAAATAAAATATAATTAACTATTTACATCTACTGTAATCTATTATGGTTGGTTCTCAGTGATAAAAAAATCTAACATTTTGGGATGGTGATGAAAAAACCTAAAATATTTGTCATTCATTTATAGTCTTTTAACTCTGTGGCTTACTGCCAAAGAAACATGATATTTCGTGATGGAGAAGAAACATATTAATTATATTTACATCTAATTTACCATAATTCAATATGAAAATGGTAAATATAAATAAATTTGAGCCTAATTATTTAATTTTAATTTTTACCTATATTATATAAAATATAAGTGATGGACTATAGTCTTTTAACTTTATTTTTTAGTGGGGATAAACCAAAAAATTTGTGATGGAGTTGAAAAATAAAATATAATTAATTTTTAACACCTACTGTAATCTATTATGTTTGGTGATTAGTGATAAAAAAACCTAAGACTTTGGGATGGTGAAGAAAAAACCTAAAATATTTGCCATTCATTTATAGTCTTTTAACTCTGTGGCTTACTGACGAAGAAACATGAAATTTCGTGATGGAGAAGAAACATATTGAATATATTTACATCTAATTTACCATAATTCAATATGAAAATGGTAAATATAAATAAATTTGAGCCTGATTATTTAATTTTAATTTTTACCTATATTATATAAAATATAAGTCATGGACTATAGTCTTTTAACTTTATTTTTTAGTGGGGATAAACCAAAAATTTTGTGATGGAGTTGAAAAATAAAATATAATTAATTTTTAACACCTACTGTAATCTATTAAGTTTTGTGATTAGTGATAAAAAAAACCTAAGACTTTGGGATGGTGAAGTAAAAACCTAAAATATTTGCCATTCATTTATAGTCTTTTAACTTTGTGGCTTACTAATGAAGAAACATGAAATTTCGTGATGGAAAACAAATATATTTACTATATTTACATCTAACTTACCATAATTCAATGTGAAAAACGTAAATATGAATTAATTTGAGCTTAACTATTTAATTTTAATTTTTACCAATATTATATAAAATATATGTCATGGATTATAGTGTTTTAACTTTGTTTTTTAGTGGGGATAAACCTAAAATTTTGTGATGGAGTTGAAAAATAAAATATAATTAATTTTTTACACCTACTATAATCTATTAGGTTTGGTGCTTAGTGGTAAAAAAAACCTAACACTTTGGGATGGTCAAGAAAAAACCTAAAATATTTGTCATTCATTTATAGTATTTTAACTCTATGGCTTACTAACGAAGAAACATGAAATTTCATGATGGAGAAGAAACATATTTAATATATTTACATCTAATTTACCATAATTCAATATGAAAATGGTAAATATAAAAAAATTTGAGCCTGATTATTTAATTTTAATTTTTACCTATATTATATAAAATATAAGTCTTGGATTATAGTCTTTTAACTTTATTTTTTAGTGGGGATAAACTTAAAATTTTGTGATGGAGTTGAAAAATAAAATATAATTAATTTTTTACACCTACTGTAATCTATTATGTTTGGTGATTAGTGATAAAAAAAACCTAAGACGTTGGGATGGTGAAGAAAAAACCTAAAATATTTGCCATGCATTTATAGTCTTTTAACTTTGTGGCTTACTAACGAAGAAACATGAAATTTCGTGATGGAAAACAAATATATTTACTATATTTACATCTAACTTACCATAATTCAATGTGAAAAACGTAAATATGAATTAATTTGAGCTTAACTATTTAATTTTAATTTTTACCAATATTATATAAAATATATGTCATGGATTATAGTCTTTTAACTTTGTTTTTTAGTGGGGAAAAACCTAAAATTTTGTGATGGAGTTGAAAAATAAAATATAATAAACTATTTACATCTACTGTAATCTATTATGGTTGGTTCTCAGTGATAAAAAAATCTAACATTTTGGGATGGTGATGAAAAAACCTAAAATGTCATTCATTTATAGTCTTTTAACTCTGTGGCTTACTGACAAAGAAACATGATATTTCGTGATGGAGAAGAAACATATTGATTATATTTACATCTAATTTACCATAATTCAATATGAAAATGGTAAATATAAATAAATTTGAGCCTGATTATTTAATTTTAATTTTTACCTATATTATATAAAATATAAGTGATGGACTATAGTCTTTTAACTTTATTTTTTAGTGGGGATAAACCAAAAATTTTGTGATGGAGTTGAAAAATAAAATATAATTAATTTTTAACACCTACTGTAATCTATTATGTTTGGTGATTAGTGACAAAAAATACCTAAGACTTTGGGATGGTGAAGAAAAAACCTAAAATATTTGCCATTCATTTATAGTCTTTTGACTCTATGGCTTACTGACGAAGAAACATGAAATTTCGTGATGGAGAAGAAACATATTGAATATATTTACATCTAATTTACCATAATTCAATATGAAAATGGTAAATATAAATAAATTTGAGCCTGATTATTTAATTTTAACTTTTACCTATATTATATAAAATATAAGTCATGGACTATAGTCTTTTAACTTTATTTTTTAGTGGGGATAAACCTAAAATTTTGTGATGGACTTGAAAAATAAAATATAATTAATTTTTTACACCTACTGTAATATATTATGTTTGGTGATTAGTGATAAAAAAAACCTAAGACTTTGGGATGGTGAAGAAAAAACCTAAAATATTTGCCATTCATTTATAGTCTTTTAACTCTGTGGCTTACTGACGAAGAAACATGAAATATCGTGATAGAAAGCAAATATATTTACTATATTTACATCTAACTTACCATAATTCAATGTGAAAAACGTAAATAAGAATTAATTTGAGCTTGATTATTTAATTTTAATTTTTACCTATATTATACAAAATATATGTCATGGATTATAGTGTTTTAACTTTGTTTTTTAGTGGGGATAAACCTAAAATTTTGTGATGGAGTTGAAAAATAAAATATAATTAATTTTTTACACCTACTATAATCTATTAGGTTTGGTGCTTAGTGGTAAAAAAAACCTAACACTTTGGGATGGTCAAGAAAAAACCTAAAATATTTGTCATTCATTTATAGTATTTTAACTCTATGGCTTACTAACGAAGAAACATGAAATTTCATGATGGAGAAGAAACATATTTAATATATTTACATCTAATTTACCATAATTCAATATGAAAATGGTAAATATAAAAAAATTTGAGCCTGATTATTTAATTTTAATTTTTACCTATATTATATAAAATATAAGTCTTGGATTATAGTCTTTTAACTTTATTTTTTAGTGGGGATAAACTTAAAATTTTGTGATGGAGTTGAAAAATAAAATATAATTAATTTTTTACACCTACTGTAATCTATTATGTTTGGTGATTAGTGATAAAAAAAACCTAAGACGTTGGGATGGTGAAGAAAAAACCTAAAATATTTGCCATGCATTTATAGTCTTTTAACTTTGTGGCTTACTAACGAAGAAACATGAAATTTCGTGATGGAAAACAAATATATTTACTATATTTACATCTAACTTACCATAATTCAATGTGAAAAACGTAAATATGAATTAATTTGAGCTTAATTATTTAATTTTAATTTTTACCAATATTATATAAAATATATGTCATAGATTATAGTCTTTTAACTTTGTTTTTTAGTGGGGAAAAACCTAAAATTTTGTGATGGAGTTGAAAAATAAAATATAATTAACTATTTACATCTACTGTAATCTATTATGGTTGGTTCTCAGTGATAAAAAAATCTAACATTTTGGGATGGTGATGAAAAAACCTAAAATATTTGTCATTCATTTATAGTCTTTTAACTCTGTGGCTTACTGCCAAAGAAACATGATATTTCGTGATGGAGAAGAAACATATTAATTATATTTACATCTAATTTACCATAATTAAAATATGAAAATGGTAAATATAAATAAATTTGAGCCTAATTATTTAATTTTAATTTTTACCTATATTATATAAAATATAAGTGATGGACTATAGTCTTTTAACTTTATTTTTTAGTGGGGATAAACCAAAAAATTTGTGATGGAGTTGAAAAATAAAATATAATTAATTTTTAACACCTACTGTAATCTATTATGTTTGGTGATTAGTGATAAAAAAACCTAAGACTTTGGGATGGTGAAGAAAAAACCTAAAATATTTGCCATTCATTTATAGTCTTTTAACTCTGTGGCTTACTGACGAAGAAACATGAAATTTCGTGATGGAGAAGAAACATATTGAATATATTTACATCTAATTTACCATAATTCAATATGAAAATGGTAAATATAAATAAATTTGAGCCTGATTATTTAATTTTAATTTTTACCTATATTATATAAAATATAAGTCATGGACTATAGTCTTTTAACTTTATTTTTTAGTGGGGATAAACCAAAAATTTTGTGATGGAGTTGAAAAATAAAATATAATTAATTTTTAACACCTACTGTAATCTATTAAGTTTTGTGATTAGTGATAAAAAAAACCTAAGACTTTGGGATGGTGAAGTAAAAACCTAAAATATTTGCCATTCATTTATAGTCTTTTAACTTTGTGGCTTACTAATGAAGAAACATGAAATTTCGTGATGGAAAACAAATATATTTACCATATTTACATCTAACTTACCATAATTCAATGTGAAAAACGTAAATATGAATTAATTTGAGCTTAACTATTTAATTTTAATTTTTACCAATATTATATAAAATATATGTCATGGATTATAGTCTTTTAACTTTGTTTTTTAGTGGGGAAAAACCTAAAATTTTGTGATGGAGTTGAAAAATAAAATATAATAAACTATTTACATCTACTGTAATCTATTATGGTTGGTTCTCAGTGATAAAAAAATCTAACATTTTGGGATGGTGATGAAAAAACCTAAAATATTTGTCATTCATTTATAGTCTTTTAACTCTGTGGCTTACTGACAAAGAAACATGATATTTCGTGATGGAGAAGAAACATATTGATTATATTTACATCTAATTTACCATAATTCAATATGAAAATGGTAAATATAAATAAATTTGAGCCTGATTATTTAATTTTAATTTTTACCTATATTATATAAAATATAAGTCATGGACTATAGTCTTTTAACTTTATTTTTTAGTGGGGATAAACCAAAAATTTTGTGATGGAGTTGAAAAATAAAATATAATTAATTTTTAACACCTACTGTAATCTATTAAGTTTGGTGATTAGTGATAAAAAAAACCTAAGACGTTGGGATGGTGAAGAAAAAACCTAAAATATTTGCCATGCATTTATAGTCTTTTAACTTTGTGGCTTACTAACGAAGAAACATGAAATTTCGTGATGGAAAACAAATATATTTACTATATTTACATCTAACTTACCATAATTCAATGTGAAAAACGTAAATATGAATTAATTTGAGCTTAACTATTTAATTTTAATTTTTACCAATATTATATAAAATATATGTCATGGATTATAGTCTTTTAACTTTGTTTTTTAGTGGGGAAAAACCTAAAATTTTGTGATGGAGTTGAAAAATAAAATATAATAAACTATTTACATCTACTGTAATCTATTATGGTTGGTTCTCAGTGATAAAAAAATCTAACATTTTGGGATGGTGATGAAAAAACCTAAAATGTCATTCATTTATAGTCTTTTAACTCTGTGGCTTACTGACAAAGAAACATGATATTTCGTGATGGAGAAGAAACATATTGATTATATTTACATCTAATTTACCATAATTCAATATGAAAATGGTAAATATAAATAAATTTGAGCCTGATTATTTAATTTTAATTTTTACCTATATTATATAAAATATAAGTGATGGACTATAGTCTTTTAACTTTATTTTTTAGTGGGGATAAACCAAAAATTTTGTGATGGAGTTGAAAAATAAAATATAATTAATTTTTAACACCTACTGTAATCTATTATGTTTGGTGATTAGTGACAAAAAATACCTAAGACTTTGGGATGGTGAAGAAAAAACCTAAAATATTTGCCATTCATTTATAGTCTTTTGACTCTATGGCTTACTGACGAAGAAACATGAAATTTCGTGATGGAGAAGAAACATATTGAATATATTTACATCTAATTTACCATAATTCAATATGAAAATGGTAAATATAAATAAATTTGAGCCTGATTATTTAATTTTAACTTTATATAACCTATATTATATAAAATATAAGTCATGGACTATAGTCTTTTAACTTTATTTTTTAGTGGGGATAAACCTAAAATTTTGTGATGGACTTGAAAAATAAAATATAATTAATTTTTTACACCTACTGTAATATATTATGTTTGGTGATTAGTGATAAAAAAAACCTAAGACTTTGGGATGGTGAAGAAAAAACCTAAAATATTTGCCATTCATTTATAGTCTTTTAACTCTGTGGCTTACTGACGAAGAAACATGAAATATCGTGATAGAAAGCAAATATATTTACTATATTTACATCTAACTTACCATAATTCAATGTGAAAAACGTAAATAAGAATTAATTTGAGCTTGATTATTTAATTTTAATTTTTACCTATATTATACAAAATATATGTCATGGATTATAGTGTTTTAACTTTGTTTTTTAGTGGGGATAAACCTAAAATTTTGTGATGGAGTTGAAAAATAAAATATAATTAATTTTTTAAACCTTCTATAATCTATTAGGTTTGGTGCTTAGTGGTAAAAAAAACCTAACACTTTGGGATGGTCAAGAAAAAACCTAAAATATTTGTCATTCATTTATAGTATTTTAACTCTATGGCTTACTAACGAAGAAACATGAAATTTCATGATGGAGAAGAAACATATTTAATATATTTACATCTAATTTACCATAATTCAATATGAAAATGGTAAATATAAAAAAATTTGAGCCTGATTATTTAATTTTAATTTTTACCTATATTATATAAAATATAAGTCTTGGATTATAGTCTTTTAACTTTATTTTTTAGTGGGGATAAACTTAAAATTTTGTGATGGAGTTGAAAAATAAAATATAATTAATTTTTTACACCTACTGTAATCTATTATGTTTGGTGATTAGTGATAAAAAAAACCTAAGACGTTGGGATGGTGAAGAAAAAACCTAAAATATTTGCCATGCATTTATAGTCTTTTAACTTTGTGGCTTACTAACGAAGAAACATGAAATTTCGTGATGGAAAACAAATATATTTACTATATTTACATCTAACTTACCATAATTCAATGTGAAAAACGTAAATATGAATTAATTTGAGCTTAATTATTTAATTTTAATTTTTACCAATATTATATAAAATATATGTCATAGATTATAGTCTTTTAACTTTGTTTTTTAGTGGGGAAAAACCTAAAATTTTGTGATGGAGTTGAAAAATAAAATATAATTAACTATTTACATCTACTGTAATCTATTATGGTTGGTTCTCAGTGATAAAAAAATCTAACATTTTGGGATGGTGATGAAAAAACCTAAAATATTTGTCATTCATTTATAGTCTTTTAACTCTGTGGCTTACTGCCAAAGAAACATGATATTTCGTGATGGAGAAGAAACATATTAATTATATTTACATCTAATTTACCATAATTAAAATATGAAAATGGTAAATATAAATAAATTTGAGCCTAATTATTTAATTTTAATTTTTACCTATATTATATAAAATATAAGTGATGGACTATAGTCTTTTAACTTTATTTTTTAGTGGGGATAAACCAAAAAATTTGTGATGGAGTTGAAAAATAAAATATAATTAATTTTTAACACCTACTGTAATCTATTATGTTTGGTGATTAGTGATAAAAAAACCTAAGACTTTGGGATGGTGAAGAAAAAACCTAAAATATTTGCCATTCATTTATAGTCTTTTAACTCTGTGGCTTACTCACGAAGAAACATGAAATTTCGTGATGGAGAAGAAACATATTGAATATATTTACATCTAATTTACCATAATTCAATATGAAAATGGTAAATATAAATAAATTTGAGCCTGATTATTTAATTTTAATTTTTACCTATATTATATAAAATATAAGTCATGGACTATAGTCTTTTAACTTTATTTTTTAGTGGGGATAAACCAAAAATTTTGTGATGGAGTTGAAAAATAAAATATAATTAATTTTTAACACCTACTGTAATCTATTAAGTTTTGTGATTAGTGATAAAAAAAACCTAAGACTTTGGGATGGTGAAGTAAAAACCTAAAATATTTGCCATTCATTTATAGTCTTTTAACTTTGTGGCTTACTAATGAAGAAACATGAAATTTCGTGATGGAAAACAAATATATTTACCATATTTACATCTAACTTACCATAATTCAATGTGAAAAACGTAAATATGAATTAATTTGAGCTTAACTATTTAATTTTAATTTTTACCAATATTATATAAAATATATGTCATGGATTATAGTCTTTTAACTTTGTTTTTTAGTGGGGAAAAACCTAAAATTTTGTGATGGAGTTGAAAAATAAAATATAATAAACTATTTACATCTACTGTAATCTATTATGGTTGGTTCTCAGTGATAAAAAAATCTAACATTTTGGGATGGTGATGAAAAAACCTAAAATATTTGTCATTCATTTATAGTCTTTTAACTCTGTGGCTTACTGACAAAGAAACATGATATTTCGTGATGGAGAAGAAACATATTGATTATATTTACATCTAATTTACCATAATTCAATATGAAAATGGTAAATATAAATAAATTTGAGCCTGATTATTTAATTTTAATTTTTACCTATATTATATAAAATATAAGTCATGGACTATAGTCTTTTAACTTTATTTTTTAGTGGGGATAAACCAAAAATTTTGTGATGGAGTTGAAAAATAAAATATAATTAATTTTTAACACCTACTGTAATCTATTAAGTTTGGTGATTAGTGATAAAAAAAACCTAAGACTTTGGGATGGTGAAGTAAAAACCTAAAATATTTGTCATTCATTTATAGTCTTTTAACTTTGTGGCTTACTAACGAAGAAACATGAAATTTCGTGATGGAAAACAAATATATTTACTATATTTACATCTAACTTACCATAATTCAATGTGAAAAACGTAAATATGAATTAATTTGAGCTTAACTATTTAATTTTAATTTTTACCAATATTATATAAAATATATGTCATGGATTATAGTCTTTTAACTTTGTTTTTTAGTGGGGAAAAACCTAAAATTTTGTGATGGAGTTGAAAAATAAAATATAATAAACTATTTACATCTACTGTAATCTATTATGGTTGGTTCTCAGTGATAAAAAAATCTAACATTTTGGGATGGTGATGAAAAAACCTAAAATGTCATTCATTTATAGTCTTTTAACTCTGTGGCTTACTGACAAAGAAACATGATATTTCGTGATGGAGAAGAAACATATTGATTATATTTACATCTAATTTACCATAATTCAATATGAAAATGGTAAATATAAATAAATTTGAGCCTGATTATTTAATTTTAATTTTTACCTATATTATATAAAATATAAGTGATGGACTATAGTCTTTTAACTTTATTTTTTAGTGGGGATAAACCAAAAAATTTGTGATGGAGTTGAAAAATAAAATATAATTAATTTTTAACACCTACTGTAATCTATTATGTTTGGTGATTAGTGATAAAAAAACCTAAGACTTTGGGATGGTGAAGAAAAAACCTAAAATATTTGCCATTCATTTATAGTCTTTTAACTCTGTGGCTTACTCACGAAGAAACATGAAATTTCGTGATGGAGAAGAAACATATTGAATATATTTACATCTAATTTACCATAATTCAATATGAAAATGGTAAATATAAATAAATTTGAGCCTGATTATTTAATTTTAATTTTTACCTATATTATATAAAATATAAGTCATGGACTATAGTCTTTTAACTTTATTTTTTAGTGGGGATAAACCAAAAATTTTGTGATGGAGTTGAAAAATAAAATATAATTAATTTTTAACACCTACTGTAATCTATTAAGTTTTGTGATTAGTGATAAAAAAAACCTAAGACTTTGGGATGGTGAAGTAAAAACCTAAAATATTTGCCATTCATTTATAGTCTTTTAACTTTGTGGCTTACTAATGAAGAAACATGAAATTTCGTGATGGAAAACAAATATATTTACCATATTTACATCTAACTTACCATAATTCAATGTGAAAAACGTAAATATGAATTAATTTGAGCTTAACTATTTAATTTTAATTTTTACCAATATTATATAAAATATATGTCATGGATTATAGTCTTTTAACTTTGTTTTTTAGTGGGGAAAAACCTAAAATTTTGTGATGGAGTTGAAAAATAAAATATAATAAACTATTTACATCTACTGTAATCTATTATGGTTGGTTCTCAGTGATAAAAAAATCTAACATTTTGGGATGGTGATGAAAAAACCTAAAATATTTGTCATTCATTTATAGTCTTTTAACTCTGTGGCTTACTGACAAAGAAACATGATATTTCGTGATGGAGAAGAAACATATTGATTATATTTACATCTAATTTACCATAATTCAATATGAAAATGGTAAATATAAATAAATTTGAGCCTGATTATTTAATTTTAATTTTTACCTATATTATATAAAATATAAGTCATGGACTATAGTCTTTTAACTTTATTTTTTAGTGGGGATAAACCAAAAATTTTGTGATGGAGTTGAAAAATAAAATATAATTAATTTTTAACACCTACTGTAATCTATTAAGTTTGGTGATTAGTGATAAAAAAAACCTAAGACTTTGGGATGGTGAAGTAAAAACCTAAAATATTTGTCATTCATTTATAGTCTTTTAACTTTGTGGCTTACTAACGAAGAAACATGAAATTTCGTGATGGAAAACAAATATATTTACTATATTTACATCTAACTTACCATAATTCAATGTGAAAAACGTAAATATGAATTAATTTGAGCTTAACTATTTAATTTTAATTTTTACCAATATTATATAAAATATATGTCATGGATTATAGTCTTTTAACTTTGTTTTTTAGTGGGGAAAAACCTAAAATTTTGTGATGGAGTTGAAAAATAAAATATAATAAACTATTTACATCTACTGTAATCTATTATGGTTGGTTCTCAGTGATAAAAAAATCTAACATTTTGGGATGGTGATGAAAAAACCTAAAATGTCATTCATTTATAGTCTTTTAACTCTGTGGCTTACTGACAAAGAAACATGATATTTCGTGATGGAGAAGAAACATATTGATTATATTTACATCTAATTTACCATAATTCAATATGAAAATGGTAAATATAAATAAATTTGAGCCTGATTATTTAATTTTAATTTTTACCTATATTATATAAAATATAAGTGATGGACTATAGTCTTTTAACTTTATTTTTTAGTGGGGATAAACCAAAAATTTTGTGATGGAGTTGAAAAATAAAATATAATTAATTTTTAACACCTACTGTAATCTATTATGTTTGGTGATTAGTGACAAAAAATACCTAAGACTTTGGGATGGTGAAGAAAAAACCTAAAATATTTGCCATTCATTTATAGTCTTTTGACTCTATGGCTTACTGACGAAGAAACATGAAATTTCATGATGGAGAAGAAACATATTGAATATATTTACATCTAATTTACCATAATTCAATATGAAAATGGTAAATATAAATAAATTTGAGCCTGATTATTTAATTTTAACTTTTACCTATATTATATAAAATATAAGTCATGGACTATAGTCTTTTAACTTTATTTTTTAGTGGGGATAAACCTCAAATTTTGTGATGGACTCGAAAAATAAAATATAATTAATTTTTTACACCTACTGTAATCTATTATGTTTGGTGATTAGTGATAAAAAAAACCTAAGACTTTGGGATGGTGAAGAAAAAACCTAAAATATTTGCCATTCATTTATTGTCTTTTAACTCTGTGGCTTACTGACGAAGAAACATGAAATATCGTGATAGAAAGCAAATATATTTACTATATTTACATCTAACTTACCATAATTCAATGTGAAAAACGTAAATAAGAATTAATTTGAGCTTGATTATTTAATTTTAATTTTTACCTATATTATACAAAATATATGTCATGGATTATAGTCTTTTATCTTTGTTTTTTAGTGGGGATAAACCTAAAATTATGTGATGGAGTTGAAAAATAAAATATAATTAATTTTTTACACCTACTATAATCTATTAGGTTTGGTGCTTAGTGGTAAAAAAAACCTAACACTTTGGGATGGTCAAGAAAAAACCTAAAATATTTGTCATTCATTTATAGTATTTTAACTCTATGGCTTACTAACGAAGAAACATGAAATTTCATGATGGAGAAGAAACATATTTAATATATTTACATCTAATTTACCATAATTCAATATGAAAATGGTAAATATAAAAAAATTTGAGCCTGATTATTTAATTTTAATTTTTACCTATATTATATAAAATATAAGTCTTGGATTATAGTCTTTTAACTTTATTTTTTAGTGGGGATAAACTTAAAAATTTGTGATGGAGTTGAAAAATAAAATATAATTAATTTTTTACACCTACTGTAATCTATTATGTTTGGTGATTAGTGATAAAAAAAACCTAAGACTTTGGGATGGTGAAGAAAAAACCTAAAATATTTGCCACGCATTTATAGTCTTTTAACTTTGTGGCTTACTAACAAAGAAACATGAAATTTCGTGATGGAAAACAAATATATTTACTATATTTACATCTAACTTACCATAATTCAATGTGAAAAACGTAAATATGAATTAATTTGAGCTTAATTATTTAATTTTAGTTTTTACCAATATTATATAAAATATATGTCATGGATTATAGTCTTTTAACTTTGTTTTTTAGTGGGGAAAAACCTAAAATTTTGTGATGGACTTGAAAAATAAAATATAATTAACTATTTACATCTACTGTAATCTATTATGGTTGGTTCTCAGTGATAAAAAAATCTAACATTTTGGGATGGTGATGAAAAAACCTAAAATATTTGTCATTCATTTATAGTCTTTTAACTTTGTGGCTTACTGACAAAGAAACATGATATTTCGTGATGGAGAAGAAACATATTGATTATATTTACATCTAATTCACCATAATTCAATATGAAAATGGTAAATATAAATAAATTTGAGCCTGATTATTTAATTTTAATTTTTACCTATATTATATAAAATATAAGTGATGGACTATAGTCTTTTAACTTTATTTTTTAGTGGGGATAAACCAAAAATTTTGTGATAGAGTTGAAAAATAAAATATAATTAATTTTTAACACCTACTGTAATCTATTATGTTTGGTGATTAGTGATAAAAAAAACCTAAGACTTTGGGATGGTGAAGAAAAAACCTAAAATATTTGCCATTCATTTATAGTCTTTTAACTCTGTGGCTTACTGACGAAGAAACATGAAATTTCGTGATGGAGAAGAAACATATTGAATATATTTACATCTAATTTACCATAATTCAATATGAAAATGGGAAATATAAATAAATTTGAGCCTGATTATTTAATTTTAATTTTTACCTATATTATATAAAATATAAGTCATGGGCTATAGTGTTTTAACTTTATTTTTTAGTGGGGATAAACCAAAAATTTTGTGATGGAGTTGAAAAATAAAATATAATTAATTTTTAACACCTACTGTAATCTATTAAGTTTGGTGATTAGTGATAAAAAAAACCTAAGACTTTGGGATGGTGAAGTAAAAACCTAAAATATTTGCCATTGATTTATAGTCTTTTAACTTTGTGGCTTACTAACGAAGAAACATGAAATTTCGTGATGGAAAACAAATATATTTACTATATTTACATCTAACTTACCATAATTCAATGTGAAAAACGTAAATATGAATTAATTTGAGCTTAATTATTTAATTTTAATTTTTACCAATATTATATAAAATATATGTCATGGATTATAGTCTTTTAACTTTGTTTTTTAGTGGGGAAAAACCTAAAATTTTGTGATGGAGTTGAAAAATAAAATATAATTAACTATTTACATCTACTGTAATTTATTATGGTTGGCTCTCAGTGATAAAAAAACATAACATTTTGGGATGGTGATGAAAAAACCTAAAATATTTGTCATTCATTTATAGTCTTTTAACTCTGTGGCTTACTGACAAAGAAACATGATATTTCGTGATGGAGAAGAAACATATTGATTATATTTACATCTAATTTACCATAATTCAATATGAAAATGGTAAATATAAATAAATTTGAGCCTGATTATTTAATTTTAATTTTTACCTATATTATATAAAATATAAGTGATGGACTATAGTCTTTTAACTTTATTTTATAGTGGGGATAAACCAAAAAATTTGTGATGGAGTTGAAAAATAAAATATAATTAATTTTTAACACCTACTGTAATCTATTATGTTTGGTGATTTGTGATAAAAAAAACCTAAGACTTTGGGATGGTGAAGAAAAAACCTAAAATATTTGCCATTCATTTATAGTCTTTTAACTCTGTGGCTTACTGACGAAGAAACATGAAATTTAGTGATGGAGAAGAAACATATTGAATATATTTACATCTAATTTAACATAATTCAATATGAACATGGTAAATATAAATAAATTTGAGCCTGATTATTTAATTTTAATTTTTACCTATATTATATAAAATATAAGTCATGGACTATAGTCTTTTAACTTTATTTTTTAGTGGGGATAAACCTAAAATTTTGTGATGGAGTTGAAAAATAAAATATAATTAATTTTTTACACCTACTGTAATCTATTATGTTTGGTGATTAGTGATTAAAAAAACCTAAGACTTTGGGATGGTGAAGAAAAAACCTAAAATATTTGCCATTCATTTATAGTCTTTTAACTCTGTGACTTACTGACGAAGAAACATGAAATATCGTGATAGAAAGCAAATATATTTACTATATTTACATCTAACTTACCATAATTCAATGTGAAAAACGTAAATAAGAATTAATTTGAGCTTGATTATTTAATTTTAATTTTTAACTATATTATACAAAATATATGTCATGGATTATAGTCTTTTAACTTTGTTTTTTAGTGGGGATAAACCTAAAATTTTGTGATGGAGTTGAAAAATAAAATATAATTAATTTTTTACACCTACTATAATCTATTAGGTTTGGTGCTTAGTGGTAAAAAAAACCTAACACTTTGGGATGGTCAAGAAAAAACCTAAAATATTTGTCATTCATTTATAGTATTTTAACTCTATGGCTTACTAACGAAGAAACATGAAATTTCATGATGGAGAAGGAACATATTTAATATATTTACATCTAATTTACCATAATTCAATATGAAAATGGTAAATATAAAAAAATTTGAGCCTGATTATTTAATTTTAATTTTTACCTATATTATATAAAATATAAGTCTTGGATTATAGTCTTTTAACTTTATTTTTTAGTGGGGATAAACTTAAAATTTTGTGATGGAGTTGAAAAATAAAATATAATTAATTTTTTACACCTACTGTAATCTATTATGTTTGGTGATTAGTGATAAAAAAAACCTAAGACTTTGGGATGGTGAAGAAAAAACCTAAAATATTTGCCACGCATTTATAGTCTTTTAACTTTGTGGCTTACTAACGAAGAAACATGAAATTTCGTGATGGAAAACAAATATATTTACTATATTTACATCTAACTTACCATAATTCAATATGAAAAACGTAAATATGAATTAATTTGAGCTTAATTATTTAATTTTAATTTTTACCAATATTATATAAAATATATGTCATGGATTATAGTCTTTTAACTTTGTTTTTTAGTGGGGAAAAACCTAAAATTTTATGATGGAGTTGAAAAATAAAATATAATTAACTATTTACATCTACTGTAATCTATTATGGTTGGTTCTCAGTGATAAAAAAATCTAACATTTTGGGATGGTGATGAAAAAACCTAAAATATTTGTCATTCATTTATAGTCTTTTAACTCTGTGGCTTACTGACAAAGAAACATGATATTTCGTGATGGAGAAGAAACATATTGATTATATTTACATCTAATTCACCATAATTCAATATGAAAATGGTAAATATAAATAAATTTGAGCCTGATTATTTAATTTTAATTTTTACCTATATTATATAAAATATAAGTGATGGACTATAGTCTTTTAACTTTATTTTTTAGTGGGGATAAACCAAAAATTTTGTGATGGAGTTGAAAAATAAAATATAATTAATTTTTAACACCTACTGTAATCTATTATGTTTGGTGATTAGTGATAAAAAAAACCTAAGACTTTGGGATGGTGAAGAAAAAACCTAAAATATTTGCCATTCATTTATAGTCTTTTAACTCTGTGGCTTACTGACGAAGAAACATGAAATTTCGTGATGGAGAAGAAACATATTGAATATATTTACATCTAATTTACCATAATTCAATATGAAAATGGTAAATATAAATAAATTTGAGCCTGATTATTTAATTTTAATTTTTACCTATATTATATAAAATATAAGTCATGGACTAGTGTCTTTTAACTTTATTTTTTAGTGGGGATAAACCAAAAATTTTGTGATGGAGTTGAAAAATAAAATATAATTAATTTTTAACACTTACTGTAATCTATTATGTTTGGTGATTAGTGATAAAAAAAACCTAAGACTTTGGGATGGTGAAGTAAAAACCTAAAATATTTGCCATTCATTTATAGTCTTTTAACTTTGTGGCTTACTAACGAAGAAACATGAAATTTCGTGATGGAAAACAAATATATTTACTATATTTACATCTAACTTACCATAATTCAATGTGAAAAACGTAAATATGAATTAATTTGAGCTTAATTATTTAATTTTAATTTTTACCAATATTATATAAAATATATGTCATGGATTATAGTCTTTTAACTTTGTTTTTTAGTGGGGAAAAACCTAAAATTTTGTGATGGAGTTGAAAAATAAAATATAATTAACTATTTACATCTACTGTAATCTATTATGGTTGGTTCTCAGTGATAAAAAAATCTAACATTTTGGGATGGTGATGAAAAAACCTAAAATATTTGTCATTCATTTATAGTCTTTTGACTCTGTGGCTTACTGACAAAGAAACATGATATTTCGTGATGGAGAAGAAACATATTGATTATATTTAAATCTAATTTACCATAATTAAATATGAAAATGGTAAATATAAATAAATTTGAGCCTGATTATTTAATTTTAATTTTTACCTATATTATATAAAATATAAGTCATGGACTATAGTCTTTTAACTTTATTTTTTAGTGGGGATAAACCTAAAATTTTGTGATGGAGTTGAAAAATAAAATATAATTAATTTTTTACACCTACTGTAATCTATTATGTTTGGTGATTAGTGATAAAAAAAACCTAAGACTTTGGGATGGTGAAGAAAAAACCTAAAATATTTGCCATTCATTTATAGTCTTTTAACTCTGTGGCTTACTGACGAAGAAACATGAAATATCGTGATAGAAAGCAAATATATTTACTATATTTACATCTAACTTACCATAATTCAATGTGAAAAACGTAAATAAGAATTAATTTGAGCTTGATTATTTAATTTTAATTTTTAACTACATTATACAAAATATATGTCATGGATTATAGTCTTTTAACTTTGTTTTTTAGTGGGGATAAACCTAAAATTTTGTGATGGAGTTGAAAAATAAAATATAATTAATTTTTTACACCTACTATAATCTATTAGGTTTGGTGCTTAGTGGTAAAAAAAACCTAACACTTTGGGATGGTCAAGAAAAAACCTAAAATATTTGTCATTCATTTATAGTATTTTAACTCTATGGCTTACTAACGAAGAAACATGAAATTTCATGATGGAGAAGGAACATATTTAATATATTTACATCTAATTTACCATAATTCAATATGAAAGTGGTAAATATAAAAAAATTTGAGCCTGATTATTTAATTTTAATTTTTACCTATATTATATAAAATATAAGTCTTGGATTATAGTCTTTTAACTTTATTTTTTAGTGGGGATAAACTTAAAATTTTGTGATGGAGTTGAAAAATAAAATATAATTAATTTTTTACACCTACTGTAATCTATTATGTTTGGTGATTAGTGATAAAAAAAACCTAAGACTTTGGGATGGTGAAGAAAAAACCTAAAATATTTGCCACGCATTTATAGTCTTTTAACTTTGTGGCTTACTAACGAAGAAACATGAAATTTCGTGATGGAAAACAAATATATTTACTATATTTACATCTAACTTACCATAATTCCATGTGAAAAACGTAAATATGAATTAATTTGAGCTTAATTATTTAATTTTAATTTTTACCAATATTATATAAAATATATGTCATGGATTATAGTCTTTTAACTTTGTTTTTTAGTGGGGAAAAACCTAAAATTTTGTGATGGAGTTGAAAAATAAAATATAATTAACTATTTACATCTACTGTAATCTATTATGGTTGGTTCTCAGTGATAAAAAAATCTAACATTTTGGGATGGTGATGAAAAAACCTAAAATATTTGTCATTCATTTATAGTCTTTTAACTCTGTGGCTTACTGACAAAGAAACATGATATTTCGTGATGGAGAAGAAACATATTGATTATATTTAAATCTAATTTACCATAATTCAATATGAAAATGGTAAATATAAATAAATTTGAGCCTGATTATTTAATTTTAATTTTTACCTATATTATATAAAATATAAGTCATGGACTATAGTCTTTTAACTTTATTTTTTAGTGGGGATAAACCTAAAATTTTGTGATGGAGTTGAAAAATAAAATATAATTAATTTTTTACACCTACTGTAATCTATTATGTTTGGTGATTAGTGATAAAAAAACCTAAGACTTTGGGATGGTGAAGAAAAAACCTAAAATATTTGCCATTCATTTATAGTCTTTTAACTCTGTGGCTTACTGAGGAAGAAACATGAAATATCGTGATAGAAAGCAAATATATTTACTATATTTACATCTAACTTACCATAATTCAATGTGAAAAACGTAAATAAGAATTAATTTGAGCTTGATTATTTAATTTTAATTTTTAACTATATTATACAAAATATATGTCATGGATTATAGTCTTTTAACTTTGTTTTTTAGTGGGGATAAACCTAAAATTTTGTGATGGAGTTGAAAAATAAAATATAATTAATTTTTTACACCTACTATAATCTATTAGGTTTGGTGCTTAGTGGTAAAAAAAACCTAACACTTTGGGATGGTCAAGAAAAAACCTAAAATATTTGTCATTCATTTATAGTATTTTAACTCTATGGCTTACTAACGAAGAAACATGAAATTTCATGATGGAGAAGGAACATATTTAATATATTTACATCTAATTTACCATAATTCAATATGAAAATGGTAAATATAAAAAAATTTGAGCCTGATTATTTAATTTTAATTTTTACCTATATTATATAAAATATAAGTCTTGGATTATAGTCTTTTAACTTTATTTTTTAGTGGGGATAAACTTAAAATTTTGTGATGGAGTTGAAAAATAAAATATAATTAATTTTTTACACCTACTGTAATCTATTATGTTTGGTGATTAGTGATAAAAAAAACCTAAGACTTTGGGATGGTGAAGAAAAAACCTAAAATATTTGCCACGCATTTATAGTCTTTTAACTTTGTGGCTTACTAACGAAGAAACATGAAATTTCGTGATGGAAAACAAATATATTTACTATATTTACATCTAACTTACCATAATTCAATATGAAAAACGTAAATATGAATTAATTTGAGCTTAATTATTTAATTTTAATTTTTACCAATATTATATAAAATATATGTCATGGATTATAGTCTTTTAACTTTGTTTTTTAGTGGGGAAAAACCTAAAATTTTATGATGGAGTTGAAAAATAAAATATAATTAACTATTTACATCTACTGTAATCTATTATGGTTGGTTCTCAGTGATAAAAAAATCTAACATTTTGGGATGGTGATGAAAAAACCTAAAATATTTGTCATTCATTTATAGTCTTTTAACTCTGTGGCTTACTGACAAAGAAACATGATATTTCGTGATGGAGAAGAAACATATTGATTATATTTACATCTAATTCACCATAATTCAATATGAAAATGGTAAATATAAATAAATTTGAGCCTGATTATTTAATTTTAATTTTTACCTATATTATATAAAATATAAGTGATGGACTATAGTCTTTTAACTTTATTTTTTAGTGGGGATAAACCAAAAATTTTGTGATGGAGTTGAAAAATAAAATATAATTAATTTTTAACACCTACTGTAATCTATTATGTTTGGTGATTAGTGATAAAAAAAACCTAAGACTTTGGGATGGTGAAGAAAAAACCTAAAATATTTGCCATTCATTTATAGTCTTTTAACTCTGTGGCTTACTGACGAAGAAACATGAAATTTCGTGATGGAGAAGAAACATATTGAATATATTTACATCTAATTTACCATAATTCAATATGAAAATGGTAAATATAAATAAATTTGAGCCTGATTATTTAATTTTAATTTTTACCTATATTATATAAAATATAAGTCATGGACTAGTGTCTTTTAACTTTATTTTTTAGTGGGGATAAACCAAAAATTTTGTGATGGAGTTGAAAAATAAAATATAATTAATTTTTAACACTTACTGTAATCTATTATGTTTGGTGATTAGTGATAAAAAAAACCTAAGACTTTGGGATGGTGAAGTAAAAACCTAAAATATTTGCCATTCATTTATAGTCTTTTAACTTTGTGGCTTACTAACGAAGAAACATGAAATTTCGTGATGGAAAACAAATATATTTACTATATTTACATCTAACTTACCATAATTCAATGTGAAAAACGTAAATATGAATTAATTTGAGCTTAATTATTTAATTTTAATTTTTACCAATATTATATAAAATATATGTCATGGATTATAGTCTTTTAACTTTGTTTTTTAGTAGGGAAAAACCTAAAATTTTGTGATGGAGTTGAAAAATAAAATATAATTAACTATTTACATCTACTGTAATCTATTATGGTTGGTTCTCAGTGATAAAAAAATCTAACATTTTGGGATGGTGATGAAAAAACCTAAAATATTTGTCATTCATTTATAGTCTTTTGACTCTGTGGCTTACTGACAAAGAAACATGATATTTCGTGATGGAGAAGAAACATATTGATTATATTTAAATCTAATTTACCATAATTAAATATGAAAATGGTAAATATAAATAAATTTGAGCCTGATTATTTAATTTTAATTTTTACCTATATTATATAAAATATAAGTCATGGACTATAGTCTTTTAACTTTATTTTTTAGTGGGGATAAACCTAAAATTTTGTGATGGAGTTGAAAAATAAAATATAATTAATTTTTTACACCTACTGTAATCTATTATGTTTGGTGATTAGTGATAAAAAAAACCTAAGACTTTGGGATGGTGAAGAAAAAACCTAAAATATTTGCCATTCATTTATAGTCTTTTAACTCTGTGGCTTACTGACGAAGAAACATGAAATATCGTGATAGAAAGCAAATATATTTACTATATTTACATCTAACTTACCATAATTCAATGTGAAAAACGTAAATAAGAATTAATTTGAGCTTGATTATTTAATTTTAATTTTTAACTACATTATACAAAATATATGTCATGGATTATAGTCTTTTAACTTTGTTTTTTAGTGGGGATAAACCTAAAATTTTGTGATGGAGTTGAAAAATAAAATATAATTAATTTTTTACACCTACTATAATCTATTAGGTTTGGTGCTTAGTGGTAAAAAAAACCTAACACTTTGGGATGGTCAAGAAAAAACCTAAAATATTTGTCATTCATTTATAGTATTTTAACTCTATGGCTTACTAACGAAGAAACATGAAATTTCATGATGGAGAAGGAACATATTTAATATATTTACATCTAATTTACCATAATTCAATATGAAAGTGGTAAATATAAAAAAATTTGAGCCTGATTATTTAATTTTAATTTTTACCTATATTATATAAAATATAAGTCTTGGATTATAGTCTTTTAACTTTATTTTTTAGTGGGGATAAACTTAAAATTTTGTGATGGAGTTGAAAAATAAAATATAATTAATTTTTTACACCTACTGTAATCTATTATGTTTGGTGATTAGTGATAAAAAAAACCTAAGACTTTGGGATGGTGAAGAAAAAACCTAAAATATTTGCCACGCATTTATAGTCTTTTAACTTTGTGGCTTACTAACGAAGAAACATGAAATTTCGTGATGGAAAACAAATATATTTACTATATTTACATCTAACTTACCATAATTCCATGTGAAAAACGTAAATATGAATTAATTTGAGCTTAATTATTTAATTTTAATTTTTACCAATATTATATAAAATATATGTCATGGATTATAGTCTTTTAACTTTGTTTTTTAGTGGGGAAAAACCTAAAATTTTGTGATGGAGTTGAAAAATAAAATATAATTAACTATTTACATCTACTGTAATCTATTATGGTTGGTTCTCAGTGATAAAAAAATCTAACATTTTGGGATGGTGATGAAAAAACCTAAAATATTTGTCATTCATTTATAGTCTTTTAACTCTGTGGCTTACTGACAAAGAAACATGATATTTCGTGATGGAGAAGAAACATATTGATTATATTTAAATCTAATTTACCATAATTCAATATGAAAATGGTAAATATAAATAAATTTGAGCCTGATTATTTAATTTTAATTTTTACCTATATTATATAAAATATAAGTCATGGACTATAGTCTTTTAACTTTATTTTTTAGTGGGGATAAACCTAAAATTTTGTGATGGAGTTGAAAAATAAAATATAATTAATTTTTTACACCTACTGTAATCTATTATGTTTGGTGATTAGTGATAAAAAAACCTAAGACTTTGGGATGGTGAAGAAAAAACCTAAAATATTTGCCATTCATTTATAGTCTTTTAACTCTGTGGCTTACTGAGGAAGAAACATGAAATATCGTGATAGAAAGCAAATATATTTACTATATTTACATCTAACTTACCATAATTCAATGTGAAAAACGTAAATAAGAATTAATTTGAGCTTGATTATTTAATTTTAATTTTTAACTATATTATACAAAATATATGTCATGGATTATAGTCTTTTAACTTTGTTTTTTAGTGGGGATAAACCTAAAATTTTGTGATGGAGTTGAAAAATAAAATATAATTAATTTTTTACACCTACTATAATCTATTAGGTTTGGTGCTTAGTGGTAAAAAAAACCTAACACTTTGGGATGGTCAAGAAAAAACCTAAAATATTTGTCATTCATTTATAGTATTTTAACTCTATGGCTTACTAACGAAGAAACATGAAATTTCATGATGGAGAAGGAACATATTTAATATATTTACATCTAATTTACCATAATTCAATATGAAAATGGTAAATATAAAAAAATTTGAGCCTGATTATTTAATTTTAATTTTTACCTATATTATATAAAATATAAGTCTTGGATTATAGTCTTTTAACTTTATTTTTTAGTGGGGATAAACTTAAAATTTTGTGATGGAGTTGAAAAATAAAATATAATTAATTTTTTACACCTACTGTAGTCTATTATGTTTGGTGATTAGTGATAAAAAAAACCTAAGACTTTGGGATGGTGAAGAAAAAACCTAAAATATTTGCCACGCATTTATAGTCTTTTAACTTTGTGGCTTACTAACGAAGAAACATGAAATTTCGTGATGGAAAACAAATATATTTACTATATTTACATCTAACTTACCATAATTCAATGTGAAAAACGTAAATATGAATTAATTTGAGCTTAATTATTTAATTTTAATTTTTACCAATATTATATAAAATATATGTCATGGATTATAGTCTTTTAACTTTGTTTTTTAGTGGGGAAAAACCTAAAATTTTGTGATGGAGTTGAAAAATAAAATATAATTAACTATTTACATCTACTGTAATCTATTATGGTTGGTTCTCAGTGATAAAAAAATCTAACATTTTGGGATGGTGATGAAAAAACCTAAAATATTTGTCATTCATTTATAGTCTTTTAACTCTGTGGCTTACTGACAAAGAAACATGATATTTCGTGATGGAGAAGAAACATATTGATTATATTTACATCTAATTTACCATAATTCAATATGAAAATGGTAAATATAAATAAATTTGAGCCTGATTATTTAATTTTAATTTTTACCTATATTATATAAAATATAAGTGATGGACTATAGTCTTTTAACTTTATTTTTTAGTGGGGATAAACCAAAAATTTTGTGATGGAGTTGAAAAATAAAATATAATTAATTTTTAACACCTACTGTAATCTATTATGTTTGGTGATTAGTGATAAAAAAAACCTAAGACTTTGGGATGGTGAAGAAAAAACCTAAAATATTTGCCATTCATTTATAGTGTTTTAACTCTGTGGCTTACTGACGAAGAAACATGAAATTTCGTGATGGAGAAGAAACATATTGAATATATTTACATCTAATTTACCATAATTCAATATGAAAATGGTAAATATAAACAAATTTGAGCCTGATTATTTAATTTTAATTTTTACCTATATTATGTAAAATATAAGTCATGGACTATAGTCTTTTAACTTTATTTTTTAGTGGGGATAAACCAAAAATATTGTGATGGAGTTGAAAAATAAAAAATAATTAATTTTTAACACCTACTGTAATCTATTAAGTTTGGTGATTAGTGATAAAAAAAACCTAAGACTTTGGGATGGTGAAGTAAAAACCTAAAATATTTGCCATTCATTTATAGTCTTTTAACTTTGTGGCTTACTAACGAAGAAACATGAAATTTCGTGATGGAAAACAAATATATTTACTATATTTACATCTAACTTACCATAATTCAATGTGAAAAACGTAAATATGAATTAATTTGAGCTTAACTATTTAATTTTAATTTTTAACAATATTATATAAAATATATGTCATGGATTATAGTCTTTTAACTTTGTGTTTTAGTGGGGAAAAACCTAAAATTTTGTGATGGAGTTGAAAAATAAAATATAATTAACTATTTACATCTACTGTAATCTATTATGGTTGGTTCTCAGTGATAAAAAAATCTAACATTTTGGGATGGTGATGAAAAAACCTAAAATATTTGTCATTCATTTATAGTCTTTTAACTCGGTGGCTTACTGACAAAGAAACATGATATTTCGTGATGGAGAAGAAACATATTGATTATATTTACATCTAATTTACCATAATTCAATATGAAAATGGTAAATATAAATAAATTTGAGCCTGATTATTTAATTTTAATTTTTACCTATATTATATAAAATATAAGTCATGGACTATAGTCTTTTAACTTTATTTTTTAGTGGGGATAAACCAAAAATTTTGTGATGGAGTTGAAAAATAAAATATAATTAATTTTTAACACCTACTGTAATCTATTAAGTTTGGTGATTAGTGATAAAAAAAACCTAAGACTTTGGGATGGTGAAGTAAAAACCTAAAATATTTGCCATTCATTTATAGTCTTTTAACTCTGTGGCTTACTGACGAAGAAACATGAAATTTCGTGATGGAGAAGAAACATATTGAATATATTTACATCTAATTTACCATAATTCAATATGAAAATGGTAAATATAAATAAATTTGAGCCTGATTATTTAATTTTAATTTTTACCTATATTATGTAAAATATAAGTCATGGACTATAGTCTTTTAACTTTATTTTTTAGTGGGGATAAACCAAAAATATTGTGATGGAGTTGAAAAATAAAAAATAATTAATTTTTAACACCTGCTGTAATCTATTAAGTTTGGTGATTAGTGATAAAAAAAACCTAAGACTTTGGGATGGTGAAGTAAAAACCTAAAATATTTGCCATTCATTTATAGTCTTTTAACTTTGTGGCTTACTAACGAAGAAACATGAAATTTCGTGATGGAAAACAAATATATTTACTATATTTACATCTAACTTACCATAATTCAATGTGAAAAACGTAAATATGAATTAATTTGAGCTTAACTATTTAATTTTAATTTTTAACAATATTATATAAAATATATGTCATGGATTATAGTCTTTTAACTTTGTTTTTTAGTGGGGAATAACCTAAAATTTTGTGATGGAGTTGAAAAATAAAATATAATAAACTATTTACATCTACTGTAATCTATTATGGTTGGTTCTCAGTGATAAAAAAATCTAACATTTTGGGATGGTGATGAAAAAACCTAAAATATTTGTCTTTCATTTATAGTCTTTTAACTCTGTGGCTTACTGACAAAGAAACATGATATTTCGTGATGGAGAAGAAACATATTGATTATATTTACATCTAATTTACCATAATTCAATATGAAAATGGTAAATATAAATAAATTTGAGCCTGATTATTTAATTTTAATTTTTACCTATATTATATAAAACATAAGTGATGGACTATAGTCTTTTAACTTTATTTTTTAGTGGGAATAAACCAAAAATTTTGTGATGGAGTTGAAAAATAAAATATAATTAATTTTTAACACCTACTGTAATCTATTATGTTTGGTGATTAGTGATAAAAAAAACCTAAGACTTTGGGATGGTGAAGAAAAAACCTAAAATATTTGCCATTCATTTATAGTCTTTTAACTCTGTGGCTTACTGACGAAGAAACATGAAATTTCGTGATGGAGAAGAAACATATTGAATATATTTACATCTAATTTACCATAATTCAATATGAAAATGGTAAATATAAATAAATTTGAGCCTGATTATTTAATTTTAATTTTTACCTATATTATGTAAAATATAAGTCATGGACTATAGTCTTTTAACTTTATTTTTTAGTGGGGATAAACCAAAAATATTGTGATGGAGTTGAAAAATAAAATATAATTAATTTTTAACACCTACTGTAATCTATTAAGTTTGGTGATTAGTGATAAAAAAAACCTAAGACTTTGGGATGGTGAAGTAAAAACCTAAAATATTTGCCATTCATTTATAGTCTTTTAACTCTGTGGCTTACTGACGAAGAAACATGAAATATCGTGATAGAAAGCAAATATATTTACTATATTTACATCTAACTTACCATAATTCAATGTGAAAAACGTAAATAAGAATTAATTTGAGCTTGATTATTTAATTTTAATTTTTAACTATATTATACAAAATATATGTCATGGATTATAGTCTTTTAACTTTGTTTTTTAGTGGGGATAAACCTAAAATTTAGTGATGGAGTTGAAAAATAAAATATAATTAATTTTTTACACCTACTATAATCTATTAGGTTTGGTGCTTAGTGGTAAAAAAAACCTAACACTTTGGGATGGTCAAGAAAAAACCTAAAATATTTGTCATTCATTTATAGTATTTTAACTCTATGGCTTACTAACGAAGAAACATGAAATTTCATGATGGAGAAGGAACATATTTAATATATTTACATCTAATTTACCATAATTCAATATGAAAATGGTAAATATAAAAAAATTTGAGCCTGATTATTTAATTTTAATTTTTACCTATATTATATAAAATATAAGTCTTGGACTATAGTCTTTTAACTTTATTTTTTAGTGGGAATAAACCAAAAATTTTGTGATGGAGTTGAAAAATAAAATATAATTAATTTTTAACACCTACTGTAATCTATTATGTTTGGTGATTAGTGATAAAAAAAACCTAAGACTTTGGGATGGTGAAGAAAAAACCTAAAATATTTGCCATTCATTTAGAGTCTTTTAACTCTGTGGCTTACTGACGAAGAAACATGAAATTTCGTGATGGAGAAGAAACATATTGAATATATTTACATCTAATTTACCATAATTCAATATGAAAATGGTAAATATAAATAAATTTGAGCCTGATTATTTAATTTTAATTTTTACCTATATTATGTAAAATATAAGTCATGGACTATAGTCTTTTAACTTTATTTTTTAGTGGGGATAAACCAAAAATATTGTGATGGAGTTGAAAAATAAAATATAATTAATTTTTAACACCTACTGTAATCTATTAAGTTTGGTGATTAGTGATAAAAAAAACCTAAGACTTTGGGATGGTGAAGTAAAAACCTAAAATATTTGCCATTCATTTATAGTCTTTTAACTTTGTGGCTTACTAACGAAGAAACATGAAATTTCGTGATGGAAAACAAATATATTTACTATATTTACATCTAACTTACCATAATTCAATGTGAAAAATGTAAATATGAATTAATTTGAGCTTAACTATTTAATTTTAATTTTTACCAATATTATATAAAATATATGTCATGGATTATAGTCTTTTAACTTTGTTTTTAGTGTGGAAAAACCTAAAATTTTGTGATGGAGTTGAAAAATAAAATATAATTAACTATTTACATCTACTGTAATCTATTATGGTTGGTTCTCAGTGATAAAAAAATCTAACATTTTGGGATGGTGATGAAAAAACCTAAAATATTTGTCATTCATTTATAGTCTTTTAACTCTGTGGCTTACTGACAAAGAAACATGATATTTCGTGATGGAGAAGAAACATATTGATTATATTTACATCTAATTTACCATAATTCAATATGAAAATGGTAAATATAAATAAATTTGAGCCTGATTATTTAATTTTAATTTTTACCTATATTATATAAAATATAAGTCATGGACTATAGTCTTTTAACTTTATTTTTTAGTGGGGATAAACCAAAAATTTTGTGATGGAGTTGAAAAATAAAATATAATTAATTTTTAACACCTACTGTAATCTATTAAGTTTGGTGATTAGTGATAAAAAAAACCTAAGACTTTGGGATGGTGAAGTAAAAACCTAAAATATTTGCCATTCATTTATAGTCTTTTAACTTTGTGGCTTACTAACGAAGAAACATGAAATTTCGTGATGGAAAACAAATATATTTACTATATTTACATCTAACTTACCATAATTCAATGTGAAAAACGTAAATATGAATTAATTTGAGCTTAACTATTTAATTTTAATTTTTACCAATATTATATAAAATATATGTCATGGATTATAGTCTTTTAACTTTGTTTTTTAGTGGGGAAAAACCTAAAATTTTGTGATGGAGTTGAAAAATAAAATATAATAAACTATTTACATCTACTGTAATCTATTATGGTTGGTTCTCAGTGATAAAAAAATCTAACATTTTGGGATGGTGATGAAAAAACCTAAAATATTTGTCATTCATTTATAGTCTTTTAACTCTGTGGCTTACTGACAAAGAAACATGATATTTCGTGATGGAGAAGAAACACATTGATTATATTTACATCTAATTTACCATAATTCAATATGAAAATGGTAAATATAAATAAATTTGAGCCTGATTATTTAATTTTAATTTTTACCTATATTATATAAAACATAAGTGATGGACTATAGTCTTTTAACTTTATTTTTTAGTGGGGATAAACCAAAAATTTTGTGATGGAGTTGAAAAATAAAATATAATTAATTTTTAACACCTACTGTAATCTATTATGTTTGGTGATTAGTGTTAAAAAAACCTAAGACTTTGGGATGGTGAAGAAAAAACCTAAAATATTTGCCATTCATTTATAGTCTTTTAACTCTGTGGCTTACTGACGAAGAAACATGAAATTTCGTGATGGAGAAGAAACATATTGAATATATTTACATCTAATTTACCATAATTCAATATGAAAATGGTAAATATAAAAAAATTTGAGCCTGATTATTTAATTTTAATTTTTACCTATATTATATAAAATATAAGTCATGGACTATAGTCTTTTAACTTTATTTCTTAGTGGGGATAAACCAAAAATATTGTGATGGAGTTGAAAAATAAAATATAATTAATTTTTAACACCTACTGTAATCTATTAAGTTTGGTGATTAGTGATAAAAAAACCTAAGACTTTGGGATGGTGAAGTAAAAACCTAAAATATTTGCCATTCATTTATAGTCTTTTAACTTTGTGGCTTACTGACGAAGAAACATGAAATTTCGTGATGGAGAAGAAACATATTGAATATATTTACATCTAATTTACCATAATTCAATATGAAAATGGTAAATATAAAAAAATTTGAGCCTGATTATTTAATTTTAATTTTTACCTATATTATATAAAACATAAGTGATGGACTATAGTCTTTTAACTTTATTTTTTAGTGGGGATAAACCAAAAATTTTGTGATGGAGTTGAAAAATAAAATATAATTAATTTTTAACACCTACTGTAATCTATTATGTTTGGTGATTAGTGATTAAAAAAACCTAAGACTTTGGGATGGTGAAGAAAAAACCTAAAATATTTGCCATTCATTTATAGTCTTTTAACTCTGTGGCTTACTGACGAAGAAACATGAAATTTCGTGATGGAAAACAAATATATTTACTATATTTACATCTAACTTACCATAATTCAATGTGAAAAACGTAAATATGAATTAATTTGAGCTTAACTATTTAATTTTAATTTTTACCAATATTATATAAAATATATGTCATGGATTATAGTCTTTTAACTTTGTTTTTTAGTGGGGAAAAACCTAAAATTTTGTGATGGAGTTGAAAAATAAAATATAATTAACTATTTACATCTACTGTAATCTATTATGGTTGGTTCTCAGTGATAAAAAAATCTAACATTTTGGGATGGTGATGAAAAAACCTAAAATATTTGTCATTCATTTATAGTCTTTTAACTCGGTGGCTTACTGACAAAGAAACATGATATTTCGTGATGGAGAAGAAACATATTGATTATATTTACATCTAATTTACCATAATTCAATATGAAAATGGTAAATATAAATAAATTTGAGCCTGATTATTTAATTTTAATTTTTACCTATATTATATAAAACATAAGTGATGGACTATAGTCTTTTAACTTTATTTTTTAGTGGGGATAAACCAAAAAGTTTGTGATGGAGTTGAAAAATAAAATATAATTAATTTTTAACACCTACTGTAATCTATTATGTTTGGTGATTAGTGATTAAAAAAACCTAAGACTTTGGGATGGTGAAGAAAAAACCTAAAATATTTGCCATTCATTTATAGTCTTTTAACTCTGTGGCTTACTGACGAAGAAACATGAAATTTCGTGATGGAGAAGAAACATATTGAATATATTTACATCTAATTTACCATAATTCAATATGAAAATGGTAAATATAAAAAAATTTGAGCCTGATTATTTAATTTTAATTTTTACCTATATTATATAAAATATAAGTCATGGACTATAGTCTTTTAACTTTATTTTTTAGTGGGGATAAACCAAAAATATTGTGATGGAGTTGAAAAATAAAATATAATTAATTTTTAACACCTACTGTAATCTATTAAGTTTGGTGATTAGTGATAAAAAAAACCTAAGACTTTGGGATGGTGAAGTAAAAACCTAAAATATTTGCCATTCATTTATAGTCTTTTAACTTTGTGGCTTACTAACGAAGAAACATGAAATTTCGTGATGGAAAACAAATATATTTACTATATTTACATCTAACTTACCATAATTCAATGTGAAAAACGTAAATATGAATTAATTTGAGCTTAACTATTTAATTTTAATTTTTACCAATATTATATAAAATATATGTCATGGATTATAGTCTTTTAACTTTGTTTTTTAGTGGGGAAAAACCTAAAATTTTGTGATGGAGTTGAAAAATAAAATATAATAAACTATTTACATCTACTGTAATCTATTATGGTTGGTTCTCAGTGATAAAAAAATCTAACATTTTGGGATGGTGATGAAAAAACCTAAAATATTTGTCATTCATTTATAGTCTTTTAACTCTGTGGCTTACTGACAAAGAAACATGATATTTCGTGATGGAGAAGAAACACATTGATTATATTTACATCTAATTTACCATAATTCAATATGAAAATGGTAAATATAAATAAATTTGAGCCTGATTATTTAATTTTAATTTTTACCTATATTATATAAAACATAAGTGATGGACTATAGTCTTTTAACTTTATTTTTTAGTGGGGATAAACCAAAAATTTTGTGATGGAGTTGAAAAATAAAATATAATTAATTTTTAACACCTACTGTAATCTATTATGTTTGGTGATTAGTGTTAAAAAAACCTAAGACTTTGGGATGGTGAAGAAAAAACCTAAAATATTTGCCATTCATTTATAGTCTTTTAACTCTGTGGCTTACTGACGAAGAAACATGAAATTTCGTGATGGAGAAGAAACATATTGAATATATTTACATCTAATTTACCATAATTCAATATGAAAATGGTAAATATAAAAAAATTTGAGCCTGATTATTTAATTTTAATTTTTACCTATATTATATAAAATATAAGTCATGGACTATAGTCTTTTAACTTTATTTCTTAGTGGGGATAAACCAAAAATATTGTGATGGAGTTGAAAAATAAAATATAATTAATTTTTAACACCTACTGTAATCTATTAAGTTTGGTGATTAGTGATAAAAAAACCTAAGACTTTGGGATGGTGAAGTAAAAACCTAAAATATTTGCCATTCATTTATAGTCTTTTAACTTTGTGGCTTACTGACGAAGAAACATGAAATTTCGTGATGGAGAAGAAACATATTGAATATATTTACATCTAATTTACCATAATTCAATATGAAAATGGTAAATATAAAAAAATTTGAGCCTGATTATTTAATTTTAATTTTTACCTATATTATATAAAACATAAGTGATGGACTATAGTCTTTTAACTTTATTTTTTAGTGGGGATAAACCAAAAATTTTGTGATGGAGTTGAAAAATAAAATATAATTAATTTTTAACACCTACTGTAATCTATTATGTTTGGTGATTAGTGATTAAAAAAACCTAAGACTTTGGGATGGTGAAGAAAAAACCTAAAATATTTGCCATTCATTTATAGTCTTTTAACTCTGTGGCTTACTGACGAAGAAACATGAAATTTCGTGATGGAAAACAAATATATTTACTATATTTACATCTAACTTACCATAATTCAATGTGAAAAACGTAAATATGAATTAATTTGAGCTTAACTATTTAATTTTAATTTTTACCAATATTATATAAAATATATGTCATGGATTATAGTCTTTTAACTTTGTTTTTTAGTGGGGAAAAACCTAAAATTTTGTGATGGAGTTGAAAAATAAAATATAATTAACTATTTACATCTACTGTAATCTATTATGGTTGGTTCTCAGTGATAAAAAAATCTAACATTTTGGGATGGTGATGAAAAAACCTAAAATATTTGTCATTCATTTATAGTCTTTTAACTCGGTGGCTTACTGACAAAGAAACATGATATTTCGTGATGGAGAAGAAACATATTGATTATATTTACATCTAATTTACCATAATTCAATATGAAAATGGTAAATATAAATAAATTTGAGCCTGATTATTTAATTTTAATTTTTACCTATATTATATAAAACATAAGTGATGGACTATAGTCTTTTAACTTTATTTTTTAGTGGGGATAAACCAAAAAGTTTGTGATGGAGTTGAAAAATAAAATATAATTAATTTTTAACACCTACTGTAATCTATTATGTTTGGTGATTAGTGATTAAAAAAACCTAAGACTTTGGGATGGTGAAGAAAAAACCTAAAATATTTGCCATTCATTTATAGTCTTTTAACTCTGTGGCTTACTGACGAAGAAACATGAAATTTCGTGATGGAGAAGAAACATATTGAATATATTTACATCTAATTTACCATAATTCAATATGAAAATGGTAAATATAAAAAAATTTGAGCCTGATTATTTAATTTTAATTTTTACCTATATTATATAAAATATAAGTCATGGACTATAGTCTTTTAACTTTATTTTTTAGTGGGGATAAACCAAAAATATTGTGATGGAGTTGAAAAATAAAATATAATTAATTTTTAACACCTACTGTAATCTATTAAGTTTGGTGATTAGTGATAAAAAAAACCTAAGACTTTGGGATGGTGAAGTAAAAACCTAAAATATTTGCCATTCATTTATAGTCTTTTAACTTTGTGGCTTACTAACGAAGAAACATGAAATTTCGTGATGGAAAACAAATATATTTACTATATTTACATCTAACTTACCATAATTCAATGTGAAAAACGTAAATATGAATTAATTTGAGCTTAACTATTTAATTTTAATTTTTACCAATATTATATAAAATATATGTCATGGATTATAGTCTTTTAACTTTGTTTTTTAGTGGGGAAAAACCTAAAATTTTGTGATGGAGTTGAAAAATAAAATATAATTAACTATTTACATCTACTGTAATCTATTATGGTTGGTTCTCAGTGATAAAAAAATCTAACATTTTGGGATGGTGATGAAAAAACCTAAAATATTTGTCATTCATTTATAGTCTTTTAACTCGGTGGCTTACTGACAAAGAAACATGATATTTCGTGATGGAGAAGAAACATATTGATTATATTTACATCTAATTTACCATAATTCAATATGAAAATGGTAAATATAAATAAATTTGAGCCTGATTATTTAATTTTAATTTTTACCTATATTATATAAAATATAAGTCATGGACTATAGTCTTTTAACTTTATTTTTTAGTGGGGATAAACCAAAAATTTTGTGATGGAGTTGAAAAATAAAATATAATTAATTTTTAACACCTACTGTAATCTATTAAGTTTGGTGATTAGTGATAAAAAAAACCTAAGACTTTGGGATGGTGAAGTAAAAACCTAAAATATTTGCCATTCATTTATAGTCTTTTAACTTTGTGGCTTACTAACGAAGAAACATGAAATTTCGTGATGGAAAACAAATATATTTACTATATTTACATCTAACTTACCATAATTCAATGTGAAAAACGTAAATATGAATTAATTTGAGCTTAACTATTTAATTTTAATTTTTACCAATATTATATAAAATATATGTCATGGATTATAGTCTTTTAACTTTGTTTTTTAGTGGGGAAAAACCTAAAATTTTGTGATGGAGTTGAAAAATAAAATATAATAAACTATTTACATCTACTGTAATCTATTATGGTTGGTTCTCAGTGATAAAAAAATCTAACATTTTGGGATGGTGATGAAAAAACCTAAAATATTTGTCATTCATTTATAGTCTTTTAACTCTGTGGCTTACTGACAAAGAAACATGATATTTCGTGATGGAGAAGAAACATATTGATTATATTTACATCTAATTTACCATAATTCAATATGAAAATGGTAAATATAAATAAATTTGAGCCTGATTATTTAATTTTAATTTTTACCTATATTATATAAAATATAAGTGATGGACTATAGTCTTTTAACTTTATTTTTTAGTGGGGATAAACCAAAAATTTTGTGATGGAGTTGAAAAATAAAATATAATTAATTTTTAACACCTACTGTAATCTATTATGTTTGGTGATTAGTGACAAAAAAAACCTAAGACTTTGGGATGGTGAAGAAAAAACCTAAAATATTTGCCATTCATTTATAGTCTTTTGACTCTATGGCTTACTGACGAAGAAACATGAAATTTCGTGATGGAGAAGAAACATATTGAATATATTTACATCTAATTTACCATAATTCAATATGAAAATGGTAAATATAAATAAATTTGAGCCTGATTATTTAATTTTAACTTTTACCTATATTATATAAAATATAAGTCATGGACTATAGTCTTTTAACTTTATTTTTTAGTGGGGATAAACCTAAAATTTTGTGATGGACTTGAAAAATAAAATATAATTAATTTTTTACACCTACTGTAATATATTATGTTTGGTGATTAGTGATAAAAAAAACCTAAGACTTTGGGATGGTGAAGAAAAAACCTAAAATATTTGCCATTCATTTATAATCTTTTAACTCTGTGGCTTACTGACGAAGAAACATGAAATATCGTGATAGAAAGCAAATATATTTACTATATTTACATCTAACTTACCATAATTCAATGTGAAAAACGTAAATAAGAATTAATTTGAGCTTGATTATTTAATTTTAATTTTTACCTATATTATACAAAATATATGTCATGGATTATAGTCTTTTATCTTTGTTTTTTAGTGGGGATAAACCTAAAATTATGTGATGGAGTTGAAAAATAAAATATAATTAATTTTTTGCACCTACTATAATCTATTAGGTTTGGTGCTTAGTGGTAAAAAAAACCTAACACTTTGGGATGGTCAAGAAAAAACCTAAAATATTTGTCATTCATTTATAGTATTTTAACTCTATGGCTTACTAACGAAGAAACATGAAATTTCATGATGGAGAAGAAACATATTTAATATATTTACATCTAATTTACCATAATTCAATATGAAAATGGTAAATATAAAAAAATTTGAGCCTGATTATTTAATTTAATTTTTACCTATATTATATAATTAATTTTTGTGATGGAACCAAAAATTTTGTGGGGATAAACCAAAAATTTTGTGATGGAGTTGAAAAATAAAATATAATTAATTTTTAACACCTACTGTAATCTATTAAGTTTTGTGATTAGTGATAAAAAAAACCTAAGACTTTGGGATGGTGAAGTCAAAACCTAAAATATTTGCCATTCATTTATAGTCTTTTAACTTTGTGGCTTACTAACGAAGAAACATGAAATTTCGTGATGGAAAACAAATATATTTACTATATTTACATCTAACTTACCATAATTCAATGTGAAAAACGTAAATATGAATTAATTTGAGCTTAACTATTTAATTTTAATTTTTACCAATATTATATAAAATATATGTCATGGATTATAGTCTTTTAACTTTGTTTTTTAGTGGGGAAAAACCTAAAATTTTGTGATGGAGTTGAAAAATAAAATATAATAAACTATTTACATCTACTGTAATCTATTATGGTTGGTTCTCAGTGATAAAAAAATCTAACATTTTGGGATGGTGATGAAAAAACCTAAAATATTTGTCATTCATTTATAGTCTTTTAACTCTGTGGCTTACTGACAAAGAAACATGATATTTCGTGATGGAGAAGAAACATATTGATTATATTTACATCTAATTTACCATAATTCAATATGAAAATGGTAAATATAAATAAATTTGAGCCTGATTATTTAATTTTAATTTTTACCTATATTATATAAAATATAAGTCATGGACTATAGTCTTTTAACTTTATTTTTTAGTGGGGATAAACCAAAAATTTTGTGATAGAGTTGAAAAATAAAATATAATTAATTTTTAACACCTACTGTAATCTATTATGTTTGGTGATTAGTGATAAAAAAAACCTAAGACTTTGGGATGGTGAAGAAAAAACCTAAAATATTTGCCATTCATTTATAGTCTTTTAACTCTGTGGCTTACTGACGAAGAAACATGAAATTTCGTGATGGAGAAGAAACATATTGAATATATTTACATCTAATTTACCATAATTCAATATGAAAATGGTAAATATAAATAAATTTGAGCCTGATTATTTAATTTTAATTTTTACCTATATTATATAAAATATAAGTCATGGACTATAGTGTTTTAACTTTATTTTTTAGTGGGGATAAACCAAAAATTTTGTGATGGAGTTGAAAAATAAAATATAATTAATTTTTAACACCTACTGTAATCTATTAAGTTTGGTGATTAAAGATAAAAAAAACCTAAGACTTTGGGATGGTGAAGTAAAAACCTAAAATATTTGCCATTCATTTATAGTCTTTTAACTTTGTGGCTTACTAACGAAGAAACATGAAATTTCGTGATGGAAAACAAATATATTTACTATATTTACATCTAACTTACCATAATTCAATGTGAAAAACGTAAATATGAATTAATTTGAGCTTAATTATTTAATTTTAATTTTTACCAATATTATATAAAATATATGTCATGGATTATAGTCTTTTAACTTTGTTTTTTAGTGGGGAAAAACCTAAAATTTTGTGATGGAGTTGAAAAATAAAATATAACTAACTATTTACATCTACTGTAATCTATTATGGTTGGTTCTCAGTGATAAAAAAATCTAACATTTTGGGATGGTGATGAAAAAACCTAAAATATTTGTCATTCATTTATAGTCTTTTAACTCTGTGGCTTACTGACAAAGAAGCATGATATTTCGTGATGGAGAAGAAACATATTGATTATATTTACATCTAATTTACCATAATTCAATATGAAAATGGTAAATATAAATAAATTTGAGCCTGATTATTTAATTTTAATTTTTACCTATATTATATAAAATATAAGTGATGGACTATAGTCTTTTAACTTTATTTTTTAGTGGGGATAAACCAAAAAATTTGTGATGGAGTTGAAAAATAAAATATAATTAATTTTTAACACCTACTGTAATCTATTATGTTTGGTGATTAGTGATAAAAAAAACCTAAGACTTTGGGATGGTGAAGAAAAAACCTAAAATATTTGCCATTCATTTATAGTCTTTTAACTCTGTGGCTTACTGACGAAGAAACATGAAATTTCGTGATGGAGAAGAAACATATTGAATATATTTACATCTAATTTAACATAATTCAATATGAACATGGTAAATATAAATAAATTTGAGCCTGATTATTTAATTTTAATTTTTACCTATATTATATAAAATATAAGTCATGGACTATAGTCTTTTAACTTTATTTTTTAGTGGGGATAAACCTAAAATTTTGTGATGGAGTTGAAAAATAAAATATAATTAATTTTTACACCTACTGTAATCTATTATGTTTGGTGATTAGTGATAAAAAAAACCTAAGACTTTGGGATGGTGAAGAAAAAACCTAAAATATTTGCCATTCATTTATAGTCTTTTAACTCTGTGGCTTACTGACGAAGAAACATGAAATATCGTGATAGAAAGCAAATATATTTACTATATTTACATCTAACTTACCATAATTCAATGTGAAAAACGTAAATAAGAATTAATTTGAGCTTGATTATTTAATTTTAATTTTTAACTATATTATACAAAATATATGTCATGGATTATAGTCTTTTAACTTTGTTTTTTAGTGGGGATAAACCTAAAATTTTGTGATGGAGTTGAAAAATAAAATATAATTAATTTTTTACACCTACTATAATCTATTAGGTTTGGTGCTTAGTGGTAAAAAAAACCTAACACTTTGGGATGGTCAAGAAAAAACCTAAAATATTTGTCATTCATTTATAGTATTTTAACTCTATGGCTTACTAACGAAGAAACATGAAATTTCATGATGGAGAAGGAACATATTTAATATATTTACATCTAATTTACCATAATTCAATATGTAAATGGTAAATATAAAAAAATTTGAGCCTGATTATTTAATTTTAATTTTTACCTATATTATATAAAATATAAGTCTTGGATTATAGTCTTTTAACTTTATTTTTAAGTGGGGATAAACTTAAAATTTTGTGATGGAGTTGAAAAATAAAATATAATTAATTTTTTACACCTACTGTAATCTATTATGTTTGGTGATTAGTGATAAAAAAAACCTTAGACTTTGGGATGGTGAAGAAAAAACCTAAAATATTTGCCACGCATTTATAGTCTTTTAACTTTGTGGCTTACTAACGAAAAAACATGAAATTTCGTGATGGAAAACAAATATATTTACTATATTTACATCTAACTTACCATAATTCAATGTGAAAAACGTAAATATGAATTAATTTGAGCTTAATTATTTAATTTTAATTTTTACCAATATTATATAAAATATATGTCATGGATTATAGTCTTTTAACTTTGTTTTTTAGTGGGGAAAAACCTAAAATTTTGTGATGGAGTTGAAAAATAAAATATAATTAACTATTTACATCTACTGTAATCTATTATGGTTGGTTCTCAGTGATAAAAAAATCTAACATTTTGGGATGGTGATGAAAAAACCTAAAATATTTGTCATTCATTTATAGTCTTTTAACTCTGTGGCTTACTGACAAAGAAACATGATATTTCGTGATGGAGAAGAAACATATTGATTATATTTACATCTAATTTACCATAATTCAATATGAAAATGGTAAATATAAATAAATTTGAGCCTGATTATTTAATTTTAATTTTTACCTATATTATATAAAATATAAGTGATGGACTATAGTCTTTTAACTTTATTTTTTAGTGGGGATAAACCAAAAAAATTGTGATGGAGTTGAAAAATAAAATATAATTAATTTTTAACACCTACTGTAATCTATTATGTTTGGTGATTAGTGATAAAAAAAACCTAAGACTTTGGGATGGTGAAGAAAAAACCTAAAATATTTGCCATTCATTTATAGTCTTTTAACTCTGTGGCTTACTGACGAAGAAACATGAAATTTCGTGATGGAGAAGAAACATATTGAATATATTTACATCTAATTTAACATAATTCAATATGAACATGGTAAATATAAATAAATTTGAGCCTGATTATTTAATTTTAATTTTTACCTATATTATATAAAATATAAGTCATGGACTATAGTCTTTTAACTTTATTTTTTAGTGGGGATAAACCTAAAATTTTGTGATGGAGTTGAAAAATAAAATATAATTAATTTTTTACACCTACTGTAATCTATTATGTTTGGTGATTAGTGATAAAAAAAACCTAAGACTTTGGGATGGTGAAGAAAAAACCTAAAATATTTGCCATTCATTTATAGTCTTTTAACTCTGTGGCTTACTGACGAAGAAACATGAAATATCGTGATAGAAAGCAAATATATTTACTATATTTACATCTAACTTACCATAATTCAATGTGAAAAACGTAAATAAGAATTAATTTGAGCTTGATTATTTAATTTTAATTTTTAACTATATTATACAAAATATATGTCATGGATTATAGTCTTTTAACTTTGTTTTTTAGTGGGGATAAACCTAAAATTTTGTGATGGAGTTGAAAAATAAAATATAATTAATTTTTTACACCTACTATAATCTATTAGGTTTGGTGCTTAGTGGTAAAAAAAACCTAACACTTTGGGATGGTCAAGAAAAAACCTAAAATATTTGTCATTCATTTATAGTATTTTAACTCTATGGCTTACTAACGAAGAAACATGAAATTTCATGATGGAGAAGGAACATATTTAATATATTTACATCTAATTTACCATAATTCAATATGAAAATGGTAAATATAAAAAAATTTGAGCCTGATTATTTAATTTTAATTTTTACCTATATTATATAAAATATATGTCTTGGATTATAGTCTTTTAACTTTATTTTTTAGTGGAGATAAACTTAAAATTTTGTGATGGAGTTGAAAAATAAAATATAATTAATTTTTTACACCTACTGCAATCTATTATGTTTGGTGATTAGTGATAAAAAAAAACCTTAGACTTTGGGATGGTGAAGAAAAAACCTAAAATATTTGCCACGCATTTATAGTCTTTTAACTTTGTGGCTTACTAACGAAGAAACATGAAATTTCGTGATGGAAAACAAATATATTTACTATATTTACATCTAACTTACCATAATTCAATGTGAAAAACGTAAATATGAATTAATTTGAGCTTAATTATTTAATTTTAATTTTTACCAATATTATATAAAATATATGTCATGGATTATAGTCTTTTAACTTTGTTTTTTAGTGGGGAAAAACCTAAAATTTTGTGATGGAGTTGAAAAATAAAATATAATTAACTATTTACATCTACTGTAATCTATTATGGTTGGTTCTCAGTGATAAAAAAATCTAACATTTTGGGATGGTGATGAAAAAACCTAAAATATTTGTCATTCATTTATAGTCTTTTAACTCTGTGGCTTACTGACAAAGAAACATGATATTTCGTGATGGAGAAGAAACATATTGATTATATTTACATCTAATTTACCATAATTCAATATGAAAATGGTAAATATAAATAAATTTGAGCCTGATTATTTAATTTTAATTTTTACCTATATTATATAAAATATAAGTGATGGACTATAGTCTTTTAACTTTATTTTTTAGTGGGGATAAACCAAAAAAATTGTGATGGAGTTGAAAAATAAAATATAATTAATTTTTAACACCTACTGTAATCTATTATGTTTGGTGATTAGTGATAAAAAAAACCTAAGACTTTGGGATGGTGAAGAAAAAACCTAAAATATTTGCCATTCATTTATAGTCTTTTAACTCTGTGGCTTACTGACGAAGAAACATGAAATTTCGTGATGGAGAAGAAACATATTGAATATATTTACATCTAATTTAACATAATTCAATATGAACATGGTAAATATAAATAAATTTGAGCCTGATTATTTAATTTTAATTTTTACCTATATTATATAAAATATAAGTCATGGACTATAGTCTTTTAACTTTATTTTTTAGTGGGGATAAACCTAAAATTTTGTGATGGAGTTGAAAAATAAAATATAATTAATTTTTTACACCTACTGTAATCTATTATGTTTGGTGATTAGTGATAAAAAAAACCTAAGACTTTGGGATGGTGAAGAAAAAACCTAAAATATTTGCCATTCATTTATAGTCTTTTAACTCTGTGGCTTACTGACGAAGAAACATGAAATATCGTGATAGAAAGCAAATATATTTACTATATTTACATCTAACTTACCATAATTCAATGTGAAAAACGTAAATAAGAATTAATTTGAGCTTGATTATTTAATTTTAATTTTTAACTATATTATACAAAATATATGTCATGGATTATAGTCTTTTAACTTTGTTTTTTAGTGGGGATAAACCTAAAATTTTGTGATGGAGTTGAAAAATAAAATATAATTAATTTTTTACACCTACTATAATCTATTAGGTTTGGTGCTTAGTGGTAAAAAAAACCTAACACTTTGGGATGGTCAAGAAAAAACCTAAAATATTTGTCATTCATTTATAGTATTTTAACTCTATGGCTTACTAACGAAGAAACATGAAATTTCATGATGGAGAAGGAACATATTTAATATATTTACATCTAATTTACCATAATTCAATATGAAAATGGTAAATATAAAAAAATTTGAGCCTGATTATTTAATTTTAATTTTTACCTATATTATATAAAATATAAGTCTTGGATTATAGTCTTTTAACTTTATTTTTTAGTGGGGATAAACTTAAAATTTTGTGATGGAGTTGAAAAATAAAATATAATTAATTTTTTACACCTACTGTAATCTATTATGTTTGGTGATTAGTGATAAAAAAAACCTTAGACTTTGGGATGGTGAAGAAAAAACCTAAAATATTTGCCACGCATTTATAGTCTTTTAACTTTGTGGCTTACTAACGAAGAAACATGAAATTTCGTGATGGAAAACAAATATATTTACTATATTTACATCTAACTTACCATAATTCAATGTGAAAAACGTAAATATGAATTAATTTGAGCTTAATTATTTAATTTTAATTTTTACCAATATTATATAAAATATATGTCATGGATTATAGTCTTTTAACTTTGTTTTTTAGTGGGGAAAAACCTAAAATTTTGTGATGGAGTTGAAAAATAAAATATAATTAACTATTTACATCTACTGTAATCTATTATGGTTGGTTCTCAGTGATAAAAAAATCTAACATTTTGGGATGGTGATGAAAAAACCTAAAATATTTGTCATTCATTTATAGTCTTTTAACTCTGTGGCTTACTGACAAAGAAACATGATATTTCGTGATGGAGAAGAAACATATTGATTATATTTACATCTAATTTACCATAATTCAATATGAAAATGGTAAATATAAATAAATTTGAGCCTGATTATTCAATTTTAATTTTTACCTATATTATATAAAATATAAGTGATGGACTATAGTCTCTTAACTTTATTTTTTAGTGGGGATAAACCAAAAATTTTGTGATGGAGTTGAAAAATAAAATATAATTAATTTTTAACACCTACTGTAATCTATTATGTTTGGTGATTAGTGATAAAAAAAACCTAAGACTTTGGGATGGTGAAGAAAAAACCTAAAATATTTGCCATTCATTTATAGTCTTTTAACTCTGTGGCTTACTGACGAAGAAACATGAAATTTCGTGATGGAGAAGAAACATATTGAATATATTTACATCTAATTTACCATAATTCAATATGAAAATGGTAAATATAAATAAATTTGAGCCTGATTATTTAATTTTAATTTTTACCTATATTATATAAAATATAAGTCATGGACTATAGTCTTTTAACTTTATTTTTTAGTGGGGATAAACCAAAAATTTTGTGATGGAGTTGAAAAATAAAATATAATTAATTTTTAACACCTACTGTAATCTATTATGTTTGGTGATTAGTGATAAAAAAAACCTAAGACTTTGGGATGGTGAAGTAAAAACCTAAAATATTTGCCATTCATTTATAGTCTTTTAACTTTGTGGCTTACTAACGAAGAAACATGAAATTTCGTGATGGAAAACAAATATATTTACTATATTTACATCTAACTTACCATAATTCAATGTGAAAAACGTAAATATGAATTAATTTGAGCTTAATTATTTAATTTTAATTTTTACCAATATTATATAAAATATATGTCATGGATTATAGTCTTTTAACTTTGTTTTTTAGTGGGGAAAAACCTAAAATTTTGTGATGGAGTTGAAAAATAAAATATAATTAACTATTTACATCTACTGTAATCTATTATGGTTGGTTCTCAGTGATAAAAAAATCTAACATTTTGCGATGGTGATGAAAAAACCTAAAATATTTGTCATTCATTTATAGTCTTTTAACTCTGTGGCTTACTGACAAAGAAACATGATATTTCGTGATGGAGAAGAAACATATTGATTATATTTAAATCTAATTTACCATAATTCAATATGAAAATGGTAAATATAAATAAATTTGAGCCTGATTATTTAATTTTAATTTTTACCTATATTATATAAAATATAAGTGATGGACTATAGTCTTTTAACTTTATTTTTTAGTGGGGATAAACCAAAAAATTTGTGATGGAGTTGAAAAATAAAATATAATTAATTTTTAACACCTACTGTAATCTATTATGTTTGGTGATTAGTGATAAAAAAAACCTAAGACTTTGGGATGGTGAAGTAAAAACCTAAAATATTTGCCATTCATTTATAGTCTTTTAACTGTGTGGCTTACTAACGAAGAAACATGAAATTTCGTGATGGAAAACAAATATATTTACTATATTTACATCTAACTTACCATAATTCAATGTGAAAAACGTAAATATGAATTAATTTGAGCTTAATTATTTAATTTTAATTTTTACCAATATTATATAAAATATATGTCATGGATTATAGTCTTTTAACTTTGTTTTTTAGTGGGGAAAAACCTAAAATTTTGTGATGGAGTTGAAAAATAAAATATAATTAACTATTTACATCTACTATAATCTATTAGGTTTGGTGCTTAGTGGTAAAAAAAACCTAACACTTTGGGATGGTCAAGAAAAAACCTAAAATATTTGTCATTCATTTATAGTATTTTAACTCTATGGCTTACTAACGAAGAAACATGAAATTTCATGATGGAGAAGGAACATATTTAATATATTTACATCTAATTTACCATAATTCAATATGAAAATGGTAAATATAAAAAAATTTGAGCCTGATTATTTAATTTTAATTTTTACCTATATTATATAAAATATAAGTCTTGGATTATAGTCTTTTAAGTTTATTTTTTAGTGGGGATAAACTTAAAATTTTGTGATGGAGTTGAAAAATAAAATATAATTAATTTTTTACACCTACTGTAATCTATTATGTTTGGTGATTAGTGATAAAAAAAACCTTAGACTTTGGGATGGTGAAGAAAAAACCTAAAATATTTGCCACGCATTTATAGTCTTTTAACTTTGTGGCTTACTAACGAAGAAACATGAAATTTCGTGATGGAAAACAAATATATTTACTATATTTACATCTAACTTACCATAATTCAATGTGAAAAACGTAAATATGAATTAATTTGAGCTTAATTATTTAATTTTAATTTTTACCAATATTATATAAAATATATGTCATGGATTATAGTCTTTTAACTTTGTTTTTTAGTGGGGAAAAACCTAAAATTTTGTGATGGAGTTGAAAAATAAAATATAATTAACTATTTACATCTACTGTAATCTATTATGGTTGGTTCTCAGTGATAAAAAAATCTAACATTTTGCGATGGTGATGAAAAAACCTAAAATATTTGTCATTCATTTATAGTCTTTTAACTCTGTGGCTTACTGACAAAGAAACATGATATTTCGTGATGGAGAAGAAACATATTGATTATATTTACATCTAATTTACCATAATTCAATATGAAAATGGTAAATATAAATAAATTTGAGCCTGATTATTTAATTTTAATTTTTACCTATATTATATAAAATATAAGTGATGGACTATAGTCTTTTAACTTTATTTTTTAGTGGGGATAAACCAAAAATTTTGTGATGGAGTTGAAAAATAAAATATAATTAATTTTTAACACCTACTGTAATCTATTATGTTTGGTGATTAGTGATAAAAAAAACCTAAGACTTTGGGATGGTGAAGAAAAAACCTAAAATATTTGCCATTCATTTATAGTCTTTTAACTCTGTGGCTTACTGACGAAGAAACATGAAATTTCGTGATGGAGAAGAAACATATTGAATATATTTACATCTAATTTACCATAATTCAATATGAAAATGGTAAATATAAATAAATTTGAGCCTGATTATTTAATTTTAATTTTTACCTATATTATATAAAATATAAGTGATGGACTATAGTCTTTTAACTTTATTTTTTAGTGGGGATAAACCAAAAAATTTGTGATGGAGTTGAAAAATAAAATATAATTAATTTTTAACACCTACTGTAATCTATTATGTTTGGTGATTAGTGATAAAAAAAACCTAAGACTTTGGGATGGTGAAGTAAAAACCTAAAATATTTGCCATTCATTTATAGTCTTTTAACTGTGTGGCTTACTAACGAAGAAACATGAAATTTCGTGATGGAAAACAAATATATTTACTATATTTACATCTAACTTACCATAATTCAATGTGAAAAACGTAAATATGAATTAATTTGAGCTTAATTATTTAATTTTAATTTTTACCAATATTATATAAAATATATGTCATGGATTATAGTCTTTTAACTTTGTTTTTTAGTGGGGAAAAACCTAAAATTTTGTGATGGAGTTGAAAAATAAAATATAATTAACTATTTACATCTACTATAATCTATTAGGTTTGGTGCTTAGTGGTAAAAAAAACCTAACACTTTGGGATGGTCAAGAAAAAACCTAAAATATTTGTCATTCATTTATAGTATTTTAACTCTATGGCTTACTAACGAAGAAACATGAAATTTCATGATGGAGAAGGAACATATTTAATATATTTACATCTAATTTACCATAATTCAATATGAAAATGGTAAATATAAAAAAATTTGAGCCTGATTATTTAATTTTAATTTTTACCTATATTATATAAAATATAAGTCTTGGATTATAGTCTTTTAAGTTTATTTTTTAGTGGGGATAAACTTAAAATTTTGTGATGGAGTTGAAAAATAAAATATAATTAATTTTTTACACCTACTGTAATCTATTATGTTTGGTGATTAGTGATAAAAAAAACCTTAGACTTTGGGATGGTGAAGAAAAAACCTAAAATATTTGCCACGCATTTATAGTCTTTTAACTTTGTGGCTTACTAACGAAGAAACATGAAATTTCGTGATGGAAAACAAATATATTTACTATATTTACATCTAACTTACCATAATTCAATGTGAAAAACGTAAATATGAATTAATTTGAGCTTAATTATTTAATTTTAATTTTTACCAATATTATATAAAATATATGTCATGGATTATAGTCTTTTAACTTTGTTTTTTAGTGGGGAAAAACCTAAAATTTTGTGATGGAGTTGAAAAATAAAATATAATTAACTATTTACATCTACTGTAATCTATTATGGTTGGTTCTCAGTGATAAAAAAATCTAACATTTTGCGATGGTGATGAAAAAACCTAAAATATTTGTCATTCATTTATAGTCTTTTAACTCTGTGGCTTACTGACAAAGAAACATGATATTTCGTGATGGAGAAGAAACATATTGATTATATTTACATCTAATTTACCATAATTCAATATGAAAATGGTAAATATAAATAAATTTGAGCCTGATTATTTAATTTTAATTTTTACCTATATTATATAAAATATAAGTGATGGACTATAGTCTTTTAACTTTATTTTTTAGTGGGGATAAACCAAAAATTTTGTGATGGAGTTGAAAAATAAAATATAATTAATTTTTAACACCTACTGTAATCTATTATGTTTGGTGATTAGTGATAAAAAAAACCTAAGACTTTGGGATGGTGAAGAAAAAACCTAAAATATTTGCCATTCATTTATAGTCTTTTAACTCTGTGGCTTACTGACGAAGAAACATGAAATTTCGTGATGGAGAAGAAACATATTGAATATATTTACATCTAATTTACCATAATTCAATATGAAAATGGTAAATATAAATAAATTTGAGCCTGATTATTTAATTTTAATTTTTACCTATATTATATAAAATATAAGTCATGGACTATAGTCTTTTAACTTTATTTTTTAGTGGGGATAAACCAAAAATTTTGTGATGGAGTTGAAAAATAAAATATAATTAATTTTTAACACCTACTGTAATCTATTATGTTTGGTGATTAGTGATAAAAAAAACCTAAGACTTTGGGATGGTGAAGTAAAAACCTAAAATATTTGCCATTCATTTATAGTCTTTTAACTTTGTGGCTTACTAACGAAGAAACATGAAATTTCGTGATGGAAAACAAATATATTTACTATATTTACATCTAACTTACCATAATTCAATGTGAAAAACGTAAATATGAATTAATTTGAGCTTAATTATTTAATTTTAATTTTTACCAATATTATATAAAATATATGTCATGGATTATAGTCTTTTAACTTTGTTTTTTAGTGGGGAAAAACCTAAAATTTTGTGATGGAGTTGAAAAATAAAATATAATTAACTATTTACATCTACTGTAATCTATTATGGTTGGTTCTCAGTGATAAAAAAATCTAACATTTTGGGATGGTGATGAAAAAACCTAAAATATTTGTCATTCATTTATAGTCTTTTAACTCTGTGGCTTACTGACAAAGAAACATGATATTTCGTGATGGAGAAGAAACATATTGATTATATTTAAATCTAATTTACCATAATTCAATATGAAAATGGTAAATATAAATAAATTTGAGCCTGATTATTTAATTTTAATTTTTACCTATATTATATAAAATATAAGTGATGGACTATAGTCTTTTAACTTTATTTTTTAGTGGGGATAAACCAAAAATATTGTGATGCAGTTGAAAAATAAAATATAATTAATTTTTAACACCTACTGTAATCTATTAAGTTTGGTGATTAGTGATAAAAAAAACCTAAGACTTTGGGATGGTGAAGTAAAAACCTAAAATATTTGCCATTCATTTATAGTCTTTTAACTGTGTGGCTTACTAACGAAGAAACATGAAATTTCGTGATGGAAAACAAATATATTTACTATATTTACATCTAACTTACCATAATTCAATGTGAAAAACGTAAATATGAATTAATTTGAGCTTAATTATTTAATTTTAATTTTTACCAATATTATATAAAATATATGTCATGGATTATAGTCTTTTAACTTTGTTTTTTAGTGGGGAAAAACCTAAAATTTTGTGATGGAGTTGAAAAATAAAATATAATTAACTATTTACATCTACTATAATCTATTAGGTTTGGTGCTTAGTGGTAAAAAAAACCTAACACTTTGGGATGGTCAAGAAAAAACCTAAAATATTTGTCATTCATTTATAGTATTTTAACTCTATGGCTTACTAACGAAGAAACATGAAATTTCATGATGGAGAAGAAACATATTTAATATATTTACATCTAATTTACCATAATTCAATATGAAAATGGTAAATATAAAAAAATTTGAGCCTGATTATTTAATTTTAATTTTTACCTATATTATATAAAATATAAGTCTTGGATTATAGTCTTTTAACTTTATTTTTTAGTGGGGATAAACTTAAAATTTTGTGATGGAGTTGAAAAATAAAATATAATTAATTTTTTACACCTACTGTAATCTATTATGTTTGGTGATTAGTGATAAAAAAAAACCTAAGACTTTGGGATGGTGAAGAAAAAACCTAAAATATTTGCCACGCATTTATAGTCTTTTAACTTTGTGGCTTACTAACGAAGAAACATGAAATTTCGTGATGGAAAACAAATATATTTACTATATTTACATCTAACTTACCATAATTCAATGTGAAAAACGTAAATATGAATTAATTTGAGCTTAATTATTTAATTTTAATTTTTACCAATATTATATAAAATATATGTCATGGATTATAGTCTTTTAACTTTGTTTTTTAGTGGGGAAAAACCTAAAATTTTGTGATGGAGTTGAAAAATAAAATATAATTAACTATTTACATCTACTGTAATCTATTATGGTTGGTTCTCAGTGATAAAAAAATCTAACATTTTGGGATGGTGATGAAAAAACCTAAAAGATTTGTCATTCATTTATAGTCTTTTAACTCTGTGGCTTACTGACAAAGAAACATGATATTTCGTGATGGAGAAGAAACATATTGATTATATTTACATCTAATTTACCATAATTCAATATGAAAATGGTAAATATAAATAAATTTGAGCCTGATTATTTAATTTTAATTTTTACCTATATTATATAAAATATAAGTGATGGACTATAGTCTTTTAACTTTATTTTTTAGTGGGGATAAACCAAAAAATTTGTGATGGAGTTGAAAAATAAAATATAATTAATTTTTAACACCTACTGTAATCTATTATGTTTGGTGATTAGTGATAAAAAAAACCTAAGACTTTGGGATGGTGTAGAAAAAACCTAAAATATTTGCCATTCATTTATAGTCTTTTAACTCTGTGGCTTACTGACGAAGAAACATGAAATTTCGTGATGGAGAAGAAACATATTGAATATATTTACATCTAATTTAACATAATTCAATATGAACATGGTAAATATAAATAAATTTGAGCCTGATTATTTAATTTTAATTTTTACCTATATTATATAAAATATAAGTCATGGACTATAGTCTTTTAACTTTATTTTTTAGTGGGGATAAACCTAAAATTTTGTGATGGAGTTGAAAAATAAAATATAATTAATTTTTTACACCTACTGTAATCTATTATGTTTGGTGATTAGTGATAAAAAAAACCTAAGACTTTGGGATGGTGAAGAAAAAACCTAAAATATTTGCCATTCATTTATAGTCTTTTAACTCTGTGGCTTACTGACGAAGAAACATGAAATATCGTGATAGAAAGCAAATATATTTACTATATTTACATCTAACTTACCATAATTCAATGTGAAAAACGTAAATAAGAATTAATTTGAGCTTGATTATTTAATTTTAATTTTTAACTATATTATACAAAATATATGTCATGGATTATAGTCTTTTAACATTGTTTTTTAGTGGGGATAAACCTAAAATTTTGTGATGGAGTTGAAAAATAAAATATAATTAATTTTTTACACCTACTATAATCTATTAGGTTTGGTGCTTAGTGGTAAAAAAAACCTAACACTTTGGGATGGTCAAGAAAAAACCTAAAATATTTGTCATTCATTTATAGTATTTTAACTCTATGGCTTACTTACGAAGAAACATGAAATTTCATGATGGAGAAGGAACATATTTAATATATTTACATCTAATTTACCATAATTCAATATGAAAATGGTAAATATAAAAAAATTTGAGCCTGATTATTTAATTTTAATTTTTACCTATATTATATAAAATATAAGTCTTGGATTATAGTCTTTTAACTTTATTTTTTAGTGGGGATAAACTTAAAATTTTGTGATGGAGTTGAAAAATAAAATATAATTAATTTTTTACACCTACTGTAATCTATTATGTTTGGTGATTAGTGATAAAAAAAACCTAAGACTTTGGGATGGTGAAGAAAAAACCTAAAATATTTGCCACGCATTTATAGTCTTTTAACTTTGTGGCTTACTAACGAAGAAACATGAAATTTCGTGATGGAAAACAAATATATTTACTATATTTACATCTAACTTACCATAATTCAATGTGAAAAACGTAAATATGAATTAATTTGAGCTTAATTATTTAATTTTAATTTTTACCAATATTATATAAAATATATGTCATGGATTATAGTCTTTTAACTTTGTTTTTTAGTGGGGAAAAACCTAAAATTTTGTGATGGAGTTGAAAAATAAAATATAATTAACTATTTACATCTACTGTAATCTATTATGGTTGGTTCTCAGTGATAAAAAAATCTAACATTTTGCGATGGTGATGAAAAAACCTAAAATATTTGTCATTCATTTATAGTCTTTTAACTCTGTGGCTTACTGACAAAGAAACATGATATTTCGTGATGGAGAAGAAACATATTGATTATATTTACATCTAATTTACCATAATTCAATATGAAAATGGTAAATATAAATAAATTTGAGCCTGATTATTTAATTTTAATTTTTACCTATATTATATAAAATATAAGTGATGGACTATAGTCTTTTAACTTTATTTTTTAGTGGGGATAAACCAAAAATTTTGTGATGGAGTTGAAAAATAAAATATAATTAATTTTTAACACCTACTGTAATCTATTATGTTTGGTGATTAGTGATAAAAAAAACCTAAGACTTTGGGATGGTGAAGAAAAAACCTAAAATATTTGCCATTCATTTATAGTCTTTTAACTCTGTGGCTTACTGACGAAGAAACATGAAATTTCGTGATGGAGAAGAAACATATTGAATATATTTACATCTAATTTACCATAATTCAATATGAAAATGGTAAATATAAATAAATTTGAGCCTGATTATTTAATTTTAATTTTTACCTATATTATATAAAATATAAGTCATGGACTATAGTCTTTTAACTTTATTTTTTAGTGGGGATAAACCAAAAATTTTGTGATGGAGTTGAAAAATAAAATATAATTAATTTTTAACACCTACTGTAATCTATTATGTTTGGTGATTAGTGATAAAAAAAACCTAAGACTTTGGGATGGTGAAGTAAAAACCTAAAATATTTGCCATTCATTTATAGTCTTTTAACTTTGTGGCTTACTAACGAAGAAACATGAAATTTCGTGATGGAAAACAAATATATTTACTATATTTACATCTAACTTACCATAATTCAATGTGAAAAACGTAAATATGAATTAATTTGAGCTTAATTATTTAATTTTAATTTTTACCAATATTATATAAAATATATGTCATGGATTATAGTCTTTTAACTTTGTTTTTTAGTGGGGAAAAACCTAAAATTTTGTGATGGAGTTGAAAAATAAAATATAATTAACTATTTACATCTACTGTAATCTATTATGGTTGGTTCTCAGTGATAAAAAAATCTAACATTTTGGGATGGTGATGAAAAAACCTAAAATATTTGTCATTCATTTATAGTCTTTTAACTCTGTGGCTTACTGACAAAGAAACATGATATTTCGTGATGGAGAAGAAACATATTGATTATATTTAAATCTAATTTACCATAATTCAATATGAAAATGGTAAATATAAATAAATTTGAGCCTGATTATTTAATTTTAATTTTTACCTATATTATATAAAATATAAGTGATGGACTATAGTCTTTTAACTTTATTTTTTAGTGGGGATAAACCAAAAATATTGTGATGCAGTTGAAAAATAAAATATAATTAATTTTTAACACCTACTGTAATCTATTAAGTTTGGTGATTAGTGATAAAAAAAACCTAAGACTTTGGGATGGTGAAGTAAAAACCTAAAATATTTGCCATTCATTTATAGTCTTTTAACTGTGTGGCTTACTAACGAAGAAACATGAAATTTCGTGATGGAAAACAAATATATTTACTATATTTACATCTAACTTACCATAATTCAATGTGAAAAACGTAAATATGAATTAATTTGAGCTTAATTATTTAATTTTAATTTTTACCAATATTATATAAAATATATGTCATGGATTATAGTCTTTTAACTTTGTTTTTTAGTGGGGAAAAACCTAAAATTTTGTGATGGAGTTGAAAAATAAAATATAATTAACTATTTACATCTACTGTAATCTATTATGGTTGGTTCTCAGTGATAAAAAAATCTAACATTTTGCGATGGTGATGAAAAAACCTAAAATATTTGTCATTCATTTATAGTCTTTTAACTCTGTGGCTTACTGACAAAGAAACATGATATTTCGTGATGGAGAAGAAACATATTGATTATATTTACATCTAATTTACCATAATTCAATATGAAAATGGTAAATATAAATAAATTTGAGCCTGATTATTTAATTTTAATTTTTACCTATATTATATAAAATATAAGTGATGGACTATAGTCTTTTAACTTTATTTTTTAGTGGGGATAAACCAAAAATTTTGTGATGGAGTTGAAAAATAAAATATAATTAATTTTTAACACCTACTGTAATCTATTATGTTTGGTGATTAGTGATAAAAAAAACCTAAGACTTTGGGATGGTGAAGAAAAAACCTAAAATATTTGCCATTCATTTATAGTCTTTTAACTCTGTGGCTTACTGACGAAGAAACATGAAATTTCGTGATGGAGAAGAAACATATTGAATATATTTACATCTAATTTACCATAATTCAATATGAAAATGGTAAATATAAATAAATTTGAGCCTGATTATTTAATTTTAATTTTTACCTATATTATATAAAATATAAGTCATGGACTATAGTCTTTTAACTTTATTTTTTAGTGGGGATAAACCAAAAATTTTGTGATGGAGTTGAAAAATAAAATATAATTAATTTTTAACACCTACTGTAATCTATTATGTTTGGTGATTAGTGATAAAAAAAACCTAAGACTTTGGGATGGTGAAGTAAAAACCTAAAATATTTGCCATTCATTTATAGTCTTTTAACTTTGTGGCTTACTAACGAAGAAACATGAAATTTCGTGATGGAAAACAAATATATTTACTATATTTACATCTAACTTACCATAATTCAATGTGAAAAACGTAAATATGAATTAATTTGAGCTTAATTATTTAATTTTAATTTTTACCAATATTATATAAAATATATGTCATGGATTATAGTCTTTTAACTTTGTTTTTTAGTGGG